>OY979716.1:66976757-67004757 GCA_963855995.1 Muricea muricata
CACGTCGTATTAAACAGGTATATATAAACAATAAATACCTGGTTGTTTGCAATGGGGACAAACAAAAGGAACATCATTTTTCTCCATTGATTCCGCAGCTTCTTCAGTTATCTTGACGCAGTTTCCATGGAACCAACCACCGCATTGATCGCAAGAGATCATAAATCTTTAATTGAAAATGATTTAGAAAATATACATACGATTTTTTATCATAACCCAACATTTTAGGTGCACATAACATTTATGCTTACTGACCTTCCTTTCTCCTCTGGTCTATCACACACGCAATAAGTTTTTAAACAAGGCTTTCGGCTGACCGGTAAATTTTCAGAGGCTAAAAAGATATAGATTATTGCACTATATACTAACATTATCATGACGACAATCCTGTAATTTATAATATTTTTTACCTTTGATACATAACGGGTGTGGACATCCTTTCCTCCCACAGCATTTTAACATGAAAACATAATTGATTGGCAGACTTTCATCGACGTGGTTGTTCCGTACCTGCCAAATCTCGGCAAAATAGTTAAACAGCGTCGGATTATCTCGCTTTAGATTCTCCTTCTCACTCTTGTTTCCTTTTAGAAATGTTAGAAGCTGAGCTCGCCGTTCAGTGAAAATATGGTTTTCTGCGCCTCTCGCTAGGTAAATTTTTGTTTTCATGCAAGGTGTGCCATGTACACGTTCGATATATTGGTCAACCGCTGCTGACATATTAGCTTTGTATTTTTGCTCGTCCAAACCGCCTTCACTGTCATAGGGAGAGCCACAAAGTGTTGATGGTATAAATGTATTGCTGTGCCCTTTACTCAGACACCCGTTCTGCAATTCTACGCGATTAAGATAGCTATCGCCACTACATCTCGTTGTCACCATGGTAACTTTTGTTGATCTTGCTACGTGGCGTTCCGTCCACAAAAATTGGACTTCATGATGGGACGGACCTTCGTCACTTCCTCCATCCACTCTAATGAATTCAATTTCTTTTGAATGATCTTCAACAAAAAATGCTTTTTTCACTACATCTAACTGTTCAACAAGTTGCAGATCTGCGGCATGTTGTGATGGGCTTTTCTCATGCAAACCAGTGGCTTTCACAACTCCGACACAAATTTCGTCCGACGTTGCTGTTTTCGAAAAATTATAACTAGTAACTTGCAATTGAGCTGCATATTTGTTGGTAAAATCAGTATGAGTGGTGGAAGTTGGTTTCACAGATAGTACAGGTTGATTCTTGTGTGTGTAAGTAGAATCCAGCCGAAAGCCAGCTTGGTCATCCCTATTAAGCAGCAATGCATGTTTGCCATCATTCTGGAGTTGATTCAAAAGTTTATAAAATGGGCGGCTCAATTTAAAATCGGGATTAAATTTTAGTGTGAAGCTTTTTCTTGCCCTTTGATACCGAACATTGGCTACTTCTCTATAACGTTTACTGGATAGTCGCCTTCTGTGCCTACACACGCAAAGTTGGACAATAGAGTCATAACTAAAATGTGCGCCATAGTGATTTTGCAACTTTTCTTGAATCTTGCTGAATGTGATGCGTTTTGTTTTTTTCTGGTCTCCTGTGAAAGTATAGACCCCTGTCCTTCGCCAATTATCGGCACCGATATCGCTCTCTTGAACAATGCTTTCGATAACATCTCCAATGTCTGGATATCTATCAACGATGGTCTTGGTAGACTTTGAGACTTTCCTACGAAGGCATCGCTGCTCTGCAATCTCTTTCTTTGCTTTCTTGAAAAACTTATCAATTTGTTTCAGCTTTTTTTTAATAGCAGTGTTTTCCTCTTTTGATGAAACCTCAACGTCACTTTCTTCACTATCACTAAAATCAGTTGCAATATCAAAGTTTCTATCCACATCAATTTCCTTTTGTCGTAGGTTTTCCAAGTATGCTGTTATTGAGTCTTCGGTTAATCTCATCTCTTCGTCACTCAAGCAAAAATTTGGTAGTAGCGACACACAATCCGTTAAAACCTGATCAAACACTGCTAAACTATGACCTTGGTATCTAAAATGTTCTTCCAGTAAAATAACAAATGAGAACCAGTTGAAGGATGCTTCTTTTAATATGTCCAACACAACATTATAATTAAAATTAATAGTCTCAAGCCTAAGATGACTTGGTAGATCAGGGCTAAGTTCTTTAATGTTTTCATCATCCTCATCTTCACTAGAACTCTCAAATGATACTTCATCATCATCAGAGCTGTAAGTCAAAGCATCGTTAGATTCAGAGTCACTGTTCAGGATACTTGCAGGATCAAGTCCATATGAAAGCAAGGTGGATCTCTTTTGTTCTTTAGCTAGTGCCAAATTTTTCTCTTTTATTTCTTTTGTGACACATACACAATCACTGACTTTAATTGCACGTTTTCTCAACAGACTTATGCCATATAATCTACTAGCTTCTCGTTTTGACAAGTTGTGACTTTGACACAAAACATGCTTTAAAATTTCTTTCTCTTGTTCATTTTGTGCAACATGTTGCAGAAGATCGTTGTATTCTTCCCTGGATGTGTGAACAGTTTCTTTTATTGTTAAATGACTTGAAGAAAAGTCTTTTATTAAAGATTCATAATCTAATACTGAACCATTTAATATTTTCTCAACTATGTAAATTCTCTTATCAATTGTCATGGCTGCCACTGGAATTTGAAGAAGTCTCTTTTGTGCTTTCTCACAATCATAAGTCATACCAGGAAAGCATTTATTCCATAAATAGGATAGTGGTACCATTTTTTCTTCAAGTACAATTTTTCCAGCTTGCACCAAGTTATCACAACTACATACTTTTGCATATTTATGTTTCTGAGTGCAGTATTCTGCCTTTGCTCCAACATACTCAGAAAGGCTAAGTCCTTCCATTAAACTAACTTTAATATCTTTAGACAGTTTTTGCCCTTTTAAATCAGTTAAACTCTTTTTCTCTTGTTCACAAAGAATATTCATAAGCTGGTTTAAATCTGTGCTTGTGTGCTCCCCCAGAGTAATTGGTTTCGGGGTCTCTGAAATTATAAAAAATTATCACTGTTTTCCTCGCTTCCCGATGCTAGAGACATTACTTCAGCATTGCTTTCCTTTCCTCTCTTACACTCCAGAACTTGGTCTGCATACCCTGTACCAATGGTCTCAATTGCTGTAACCATACTATTAGGCTCTTCACATTCAACATTCTTTTCTTTACTTTCCATTATTTCAACCTCCTTATTAACAGCTACAGCTGTTCCTTCCTCTAAGATTTGAAATTCTCCACTTATTGCATTATTTTTTGCAGCACCATCAACCACTTCAATGTCATCAGTGACATTGTTATCACATTCTTTACCAGCTGGAGTTGTGGTGTTTTCAGTTTCTATCTCAACAACATTTGTGCTTGTGAAACAAGCATCTTCTCTTGCTTTTGACTCATCTTCATTTCCAACCAAACTCTCATTTTCACCTAGCTCAGGGCAACCTTTATAAAAATCTAGCTTTCTTTTCTTGATCCTATTCCTTTCATCTTCACATTCATGCCGGTACTCATATTCATCACTGCTTAAAATAAGAGTGTCTTGGCTCACATTACTATCATCAGATGTAATGGTACATGTGCTAGTGTTTGGGGAGCTGTGACCTGGATCTTTCAACATAAAGAAGGATGTAATATCTCTCTTAGGCACATTCACAATACATTTATCTTCTTTAGTGCTTTGACATGCTCCTGCAGCATATCTTAAATGCCTTTTTACTTTTTTTTTCAATTTATTAAGTTGCTGTTCAACTTTTCCTTTCTCATTTAAAAGTGACCTTAATTCTTTGTGCAACTTGGCACACTCTTCATAACTTTTCAAATCGTTGGCTTGTGCAATTTGTTTTCGTTTATTTTCAGATTGTTCTGTTAAAGACTGCAGATTGATAGTGCACAATTTAATGGCTTCTTCCCTCTCATTAGCTGACATGTGTGCTCTCTTATTAACCTTTTGGTCAGATACATACTTTGACCTTGAGCCTGATTTCTTTTGGAAAACATATGACTTCCTTGCTTCTTCTTCAGCAGCAGTCTTCAAAACAGCCCTATCATACATTTTATCTGGCGAGAGCTTTACTAAATTGTAGGCAGCATGATTCACAGCTTCCTGCCATTTAGATAGTTTATGATTTTTGTTGTTTCTGCCATATATTTTAGACTGCTCCTGGATAATATTATCACTCAAAGGTTTAGAACTGTTCTTTTTAGTTACCGGTATCTGAGGAGCTACTACATCCAGCTCAACCTCTGCAATTTCAGGAGCACAAGAGTGTGATGCTTTATCAGACATTAGTTGACTGTATATTTTCTGGAATTTGAGCAAAAACCCTGACTTTTAATCATCACTTTCAAAGATTCATCTTTAAGTAGACAAAAAGCATCACCATCCATATCATTTTCTAGTAAGAGCAATTTATAATGAGTAAATTTTGAAATCTGTTCCAAAATATTATCACAACAATATTTTAAACATTGCTCATTGACAGGGGGGAGGGGGGTGCATATTAAATGATAGCATATTCTAACAATACCAATGCACATTTTCAATCATTAAAATATATGAATATTCATATCATATTGAAGTGAATTTATTATACAGCCGATTTCATATGTCTATTTTTATTAAAGTAGCTTGAAAATATCGGGTTCTTCTGTTATAGAGCATGCCATGCATGCTGTCGCTATTCCATCATTTCCATGTATATGAAATTGATATATAAAAATCTCGACACAAATATCAAAAACCTTAATTGTCGTACCTTTAAAAATGTCGACTAGCTTTTCTAGTCCATTTTCCTTTAGCCAGTTGGCCACAAAATCTTCTGTTTGGTTAGCGAATTTATCCATCGAAACGTGCACGTCCTCATTACACCTTCAGACGACAGCAAACGCAAACACGCGCGTAATGCCCGGGAGGAATACAATTCCCAGCCCCCGGGAAAAAACTACCGACTACAATCTCCGCCCCCCGGGCAAAAATTGTTTGCAAATTCCCGGGAGTGTCCCGGGGGGGGGATGGGCAATGATAGAATTGACTCCTGCATTACCTCATCATTAGAGCTGGAAAAAGAATCTTTACCAGCTGATAACACTGGTTGTACAGCCTCTTGCATGTCTACTTGTGAGAGTTTATTTGTGAAAGAATTCACTATTTGGTTTTCTTCCAAAACTTCCAAAGACGAATTTCCTTCACATGATGATGCAAAACTAACGTCTGTTCCAGAAATTGTTATAGGCTGAACTGCTTCCATTGCATTTGTTTCAACTACATCAGTATTTTTCTATTTAAGAGGGAAAAATCTAATCTTTTTGTGGAAAAAAAATATTTGTCCAAATATCGGAGAAATATTATGCAAAAACAGCACAAGAAGAGGAAAATACCTCATCATTAAAACTTGAAAGATGATCACCATCAGATGATGATAACTTTGCAATAACCTGCTGTGAGTATATTTGTGAGAATCCTGGATTGACAGAATTTGCCAACAGGTGTTGATCCAAAAGTTCCACTGATGCATTTCCAGCTTCACATGCTCCAACACTAGCATCTGGTTTAGAAATTGTTATAGGCTGAACTGCTTCACTGGGATTACTTGCGTTACTAACAATAGCTTCAATAACATCAGTGTTTTTCTATTAAAAATAGTCCTTTTAAAGTACTGATGAAGGTAGACAAAGTATGAAATAAGAATTAGTCAGCAAAAGCCTTTAGCCTTTGCTACTCGAAACCGTTTATTATCATAAATTTGGCAGCTACACTCGCATGAAAATAGTTTTTAAATGATAACAATTTAAATAATAAAGAACACGCAAATGAATTTACTTACTGCAGTCTATGAGGCTGAAAATATCAACTTTTTCTGCGAGGGATCAAGTAAGGGAATAATTCTAGCATTTCCTCTGTGAGCCGAATTATTATGTTTCACAAAGTTATCGTTGTAAATTTCTTTGTGACATGCAGAGCATTTAATTTTTCTTCTGTATGGCCTCTTCCTCCTGCCTGGAAAGTAAAGTTTTTTTAATTTAGTATTTATCAATTTATATACCATACAACACACCAAAATGATAGAAATAATTAAGTGGAAGGACATTTGTTTGCCTAGTTGTCTGCAACCATTGATAATTTTTTATTTATTTTTTGATATTTACATATATGCAAATTTGCATATATAAGTATGTATATGCTTTTTCTTTGTAATTAGTGAAGTTGTGTTTGTTAGATTCACTACATATATATGTATGTACTAATGTTCATGAAATATAGACTTATACACTGTAAAATTGATAAAATACACAAAATAGTTCAGTATTATTAAATACGAATGTTACTCACCTTCCATATTTCAACATGGCTTTTGCAATTATGAATAATTATCATAATTTTCCCATGTGCTTTTAGCCAGCGAACAGGTTCGACTAGGAACACCCATGGTAAGCACTGCATACTAAATACTTTGCATTTATGTACATATGCGATTGCAACACGACACTGATCACACTGAAGTAATTAAAGAGCGGGAAACGTACTAGTATTTTTAATTCATATCTTTAAATCGTAGAATGGCTTAAGGGGGTCCAACAGTAAATAATTTCAAAATTCCTCGGTTTTCAAAAATTTTACAAAATATTGTTAACGGCGTTCTCTAAACATATCCAAAATTTCAAACAACAAAATGAATTATAAACGGAGAAATTCAGCAAATTCTACACCGTGTTAGGGTAAAACCATGATTTTACCCAGAGCAAATAATGGTATGCAATTGGTTTACTCTATTGTGGGCTTTTCCATAGCATTGTTCGATTAATGTTATTCTAATGCATGCAAAAACTTTAAAGCAGTTTTTCTCAAATTGCCGAAAACCTCCAATCGCCATTATTGCATGCGCAATATCTCAAGAAGTATGTAAGCTATTGACTTCAAACTTTCAGTGCGTGTTCTGTGTTAAATCCTCTTGGAGATGAACCAGAATCATAAAAATATTTGCAATAGCATGCAAGTTATGATAGTCAGTATCATCTCGATGATATCTAGTTTCAATATTTTGTCCGCAAAGAATTTAATTTTGCCTCAATCACCATAGTTCTGGTTCATCTCCAAGAGCATGTGATATACTATTAAAATAAAGTTATTTTAGGTTTTTATCATTCATAGTTGTTGAGATATCATGTTTACAAATATATGAATTTTTCACCATCAGGGAGTAATTAACATGGTAACCATGGCAATGGTAACTTTGAAAAACTTATTTTTATGTTTGTGGTACCATGTCCTAACACCTGACCAAAGATGAACTGCATAGCATTAAAAACACACAAAATATTTTTTTACTATTGGACCCCCTTAACCAAGGACCAAGGTGCATCCATTTGCCCTGCAACAATATCCCTTGCCCCGTGAGCCAGACAGTGGGGGTGGGTGTCACACCCCCCACACCCCCCCCCAGAATTTTTGCCCCTGCTTATAGCTCATAAACAATCACGTTTAAATACGGAAATTCATGCTATTATAAACACGATATTGTTCCCTAATCAACAGACTGATTGGCCAAGTCAAGCAGCACACAGGCCATTTAGCTACAGAGCTTTTCCACTGATGAGTAAAATCGTCAAGTGCTAAAGGAGTAAAAGAATGCGTAGACACTTCACACTCTTGGTAGTGAAGGTTAGGTATAGAGTTGAAATAATACTCATGACTAGTGAATTGCATTCAAAGTATATAAAATAAGATTAAGGTTAAATGCATTTGGCATCTAACTATACCACCAAAGCTTTGGAAATCCTCTGTACCCCATTTTAATTTTTTTTAATCCTTTAATCAACTTTACTTGATTAATTGAAATTACAGGAAGTGTACTACCGACTTTGTCATGTCCTAGAGTTTCTTGGCCTGTTATAAAACAAACTATGTGAGTTATATAAGCGTGGATATTGTTATTTGCATGGGTGGCTGTTTAAGGTTGTCCACTTAGTCTTAGGTAATATTTAATATACACTTTACAAATGTCAATAATATACATACCTTATCAAAAAGGAGAACAGTTAACTTTTCCAGGACACTGAGGTTGTCTAAGTCATCCCACCACATAGGGATAGTTCTATTTACTAAACTACCAAGGAGTTTTGCTTCTGTTCCAGCTAAATTAAATGTATAAACGTTTAAAACATATTAATATGAATTCCAATGACCATTATATATAATAAAGTGTTGAACAAGAGCTGTAAAACATTTTTAAACACACGAAGGCTCATGGAGTTTTGCAGTTTATTCAATCCAAACATTTTATCATAGATGGAAGAAACAACTTCTTAGAGATAATTAATTTCAAAATTTTTGCCTGGTACCAGCTTCATGCACACCTTACGTCTAACGTTTGGCTTATAAAATTGCAAGGAGGGCAGTGGATCCCACAAACCTCCACTGTTGAACAGGACAAGCACACATACATACATACATATTGTACCAGTCTGAAATTATAAATTAACATTAGGTAGCAGAATATTTCGGTAATATTTACTTAATCATTTACTTCCTACATTTTCATCTCAGAGAGTTCATAATCATATAGTGTATAACTTACATCCAATAGAATCTTGCTTGTCAAAGATTGCCACAGCAGCTTCTACAGCTTTTGATTTCCCAGATACTGGGTCACCAATGGCAAGGGTGGGAGGTACCCCCCCCCCCTAATGAGTTGTGCAATAGTTCGAAGTGAAAGGACATAGCTACCCCACCAAGTACAAGCATTGCAGTATGTATGTCATCTTCGAAGAATTTCTCCAGCTGGTGCACCATTTGCTTGAGACTTTCTCTTCTAACCAGAACACCTTAAAATGTACCAGGTAACAATAAAGATAGTAATGCCATCCATCTGTAATATTTAGGAGCAAATATTTAATACCTTGGTATGAATAGGATGAACAAATTTCTCCCACAATAGTATAAGGTGAATAATCCTCACTTAATTTTACCACTTCATTGTTTTCTAGCTTTAATTGCATACCTTTGCTGAATACCCAAACAGGTGGTTCAGAATCTGGCTGGAGCTCAAAAATCTAAAATGGAATATGCATGCACTACGAACATACATCATATTATCAATATTATTAACATTATTAATATTGAATACTCAATATCTTGCCGCACACGTTATTAATGAGGCGTTCAGATTTGACTTCCACTACCGCATCTTTTCTCGGCTTATAAAAAATGAACCAGGGGCCGTTTCCCTAAAAGCCGGTTAAGTTAGTTAAACCCAGCCAGGTTAATTTTATAGTTTAACTTGAAATCTTAAAGGTCCACCTACAACATATGACAAGTCATATATGATTCTTATTCTGGCATATGGATTCGTGTAATTGCATGTAAAGTTACAGTTGTCTATAATACCATATTGGAAATATTTCAGGACATTTCCTTGGCTGAAAGATTAGATGTAGTGTAAGTCTGAACCTCACTGTCATTACTGAGATTTGTTACAATTTTACTTTCAATTTTGTAATTTAAATATGCCAAAAACTTTTTACTAACTATATCTGCAGGCAGTCTTTTTCAATTTGCTTCCTGTGCCCAAGACTACCTGCTTACAGGCTTACAAGGAAACATCATCCCATTTCATACATGTCCAATACTGACAATCTGTATCCGATCGACAAATCAACTTTACCGTTGGTACGTTTCGATCCATCGGTCAGTTGTTATTTACGGTTGGACAATGTCGTGCCATTGCAAGAAGTGCGTCATACAGCACTTGCGCTTCTGTCTTGCTAGTTTCCGCCCAAGCTCGAACCTGCTGTGCATGTGCATGGTCAGTCAGATGGTCCGATCGATCGATCGATCGGATCCATCGGACAAAGCTGTTTACGGTCGGACAATTTTTTACCGATGGATATATTCTAACCCACTGAGAACAAAAATATCGCTTTGTTCGTTAAAAATTGCTGAAGTCGGGGATGTGAACAAGGCTTAGAACATGAAGTTTTCATGCTAAACATTGACAGAATAAGTAGAATACATATATTATATTTTACGACGCACATATGACAGAACAAGTAGAGTACAATCAAATGCAGTTCGTAATAAAACCATATGACATGCTGACAATTATATTTTACGACGCACATAGTCACAATCATATTACATTGATTACAATAACAATATGCTTGCTTCGTTGTCAAGAAAATCTATATGACATGCTGACTCCTATATATTTGGACGCAAATAATGATAATCATGTATTGCTTCGTTCTCAAGATAACTTACAAGACATGCCGACTCTTATATTTTACGACGCACGTAGTCACAATCATATTACAATAACAATATGCTTGCTTCGTTGTCAAGAAAATCTATATGACATGCTGACTCTTATATTTTAGGACGCAAATAATGACAATCGTATAACAATAACAATATGTTTGCTTCGTTCTCAAGATAACTTACATGACATGCAAACTATATATTTTACGACGCGCATAGTCACAATCATATTACAATAACAATATGCTTGCTTTGTTCTCAAGAAAATCTATAATATGACATGCCGACTATTATATTTTACGACGCAAATGATGACAATCATTTAACACTATTAACGATATGCTTGCTTCGTTCTTAAGATAACTTACATCACATGTAACTATTATATTTTACGATGCATATATGACAGAACAAGTAGAATACAATCAAATGCAAGTCGTAATAAAACAATATGACATGCTGACTCTTATATTTTACGACGCACATAGTCACAATCATATTACAATAACAATATGCTTGCTTCGTTCTCAAGAAAATCTAGCTATATGACATGCTGACTCTTATATTTTACGACGCACATAGCCACAATCATATTACAATAACAATATGCTTGCTTTGTTCTCAAGAAAATCTATATGACATGCCGACTATTATATTTTACGACGCAAATAATGACAATCATGTAACACCAAAAATATGTTTGCTTTGTTTTCAAGATAACTTACATGACATGCTATCCGTAAGATTGCTTGTCCGATGGATCCGATCGATCCATCGGACCATCTGACATTTGGCATGCTTGCAAACCCTCTTGCTTCAAGACTGTGCTCCCTAGCGTTTTGCAATAACGTCATTTCACCATCAGTAAAACAAATGTCCGACCGTAAGATTGCTTGTCCGATGGATCGATCAGATCCATCGGACCATCTGACATTCGCAATGCTTGCAAACCCTCTTGCCTCAAGACTGTACCACCTAGCGCTTTGCAATTACGTCATTTACTCGTCATTAATTCAATTTATCTTTAACCGGATTCGTCAATTCACCATCGGTAAAATACTTGTCCGACCGTAAGATTGCTTGTCCGATGGATCCGATCGATCCATCGGACCATCTGACATTTGCCAATCTTGCAAACCCTCTTGCTTCAAGACTGTACCACCTAGCGCTTTGCAATTACGTCATTTACTCGTCATTAATTCAATTTATCTTTAACCGGACTTGTCAATTTACCATCGGTAAAATACTTGTCCGATCGTAAGATTCCTTGTCCGATGGATCCATTGGACATTCGCCACGAGCAATTGAAAAAAAAATCGACACTTAGAAAAAACGTAGGAAAAGTGCTGTTAAGCTGTTAAGTATAAATAACCATAGCACTAAATGCGTATGCATAATATAGTTCCCCACTCGACAAACATTTTTTGGACGGTAAACATCTTTTACCATCGGATCGATCGGAACCACCTGTAAGAGATATTTCTCCATCAGACTCCGATTGCCGGTATTGGACATCAATCTCCCATTTATGCGAGTGACCCTCTCTTTAATAAGAGAAGGCACGTAAAATATCATATGTGATCAGCACAGCATGTACTCTTTTATTTAAAGAGCCCAGACAATTTTACGAGATAATTTTAGAAATTAATTTTAAATCTAAAATCACTTTCACTGGAATAAACTTTTTGTCATGTTCATTCTTATCGTATTCATCACACATTTTTTTCAACAAACCAGGAAGAAAGTCTTTGTTTGGTGAAATCCAAAGACGACTGGAGACAAGCTTGCTAGTAAATGTGTACTGCTCACTCATGTCATGTCATGTCGTGTGAAAAAAAAAGCACTGCCACAGATCTCAAGGTTGCCATTAAAGATGACCCCATTACCAAATGAAATGATGGAGAAGGTAGCTGCTGATTTTTATCAGCCACTTCAACTCGGGAGTATTGGCTTCTAGTCACTTTCAAGTACTTGAGATATCCGCTTATCGAAGTGGCAAATTTTACATTGGCACGAGCTGTCATACCCAAATTTGAGAGAATTTTTTCCGAATTTGGGTATCCGTTAGGGATTATGGCAGATATGGGCCACCATTCCAGTCAGAGGAATTCAGAACATCAAATGTTACTACAAATATTGAGGAGGTAGTTTGTGTGATTGATTACAAACAACAACTACAAGGGCTTGTTATCATTAATGAGGAAATTCCCTCTCATTATCATAAAATGCATGTAGCAATGCAAATACATTTGTTAAATATAAATATGCTTTTATGATATTGGAAAGCTGCACGATGCCCTAATAAAGCATATTGAGTGTTTATCTTATTGACCCCCATGGACATAATGTCGTAGGAATGCCTGATCTCTAATGGCACTGCAGTTGTTATGTAGTTTTCAAATGTGCTTGATGTAGAGCAATATTTGTATGCTCCTTCTGATGCACTGCATTCTAATTTGTTTCAAATTGTGCCTGTTCAATTTACAGAATTTGTAAACAATAGCTCACCTAAAAATGTGAATTTTACACAGAGTGTGAGACTCTTAAAAAACAGAGAATTTCAGAGAGCAAAACATTCAAAAGAAAATGACTGTGAGAGGCAAAATAGGCTCCTAGATAGCAGGGAGTACATAAACAAGAAAAGGTGTGTGGAGCCTGAGTTGGCTTGACAAACTAGACTCGATTGTGCAAATATGTATAAAAAAAGGAAGCGATCAGTCGAGACTGATTTGGAGAGAGAAAACCAGCTTAAAAAAAGCTTTATCGAAGAAGTGCAAGTAGTCAAAATGATTATTTGACTGCATTTAATATCTCTGAGAATGGTGGAATTGAAGAGCAAAGTTGGGCAAAAACCAACATCATTAAGTCCCACAAATCAATTTGTTAGTCAATGTACAGTTTGTTCCAACGATGTCGGTCCTCCTACAGGTAATCCATCAGAGGATATTGTGTATAATAACTCAACAGAAACAAGTAGTTTTTTACGTGTTGGTGAACAACAACAGGAAATTGAAGCTGTTAGAAATCAGCTGTCTGAAAATAAGCCTATGCAATGGCCCTCAGTTGAAAATGAACCATTGAACGAGTCTGATACTCGGCCACATCACATCTGTCCACAATGGCTTTCCCAACTTTATTTCCTGATGGGAAAGGTGATTCTACAAATCAAGGACTTTTGAGAGATGTCTCGCTTCAGGAACGAATAAAGCATCTTCTAAAATTTGCTGAAATTGTTGATGGTAAATGGGTATACCGTTTTGCTAACTACCCCAGATTTTCTTATTGGGCTTTTGACATGATTCAAAGAAAACGAATCTTACAGCAAAGTGATATATTTCTTAAACAGAATACAGGTGAAGCTCACCTCACAATTGACGAACTGCATGAAATGGCTGCAAGTAACAATGCCAATGTTTTTATGTCTAAAGTGTCAAGATATATTGGCAATATTGCAGGTACTAATACTTACTAGAATAGAGTAAAACAGGAACTCAAAGCTATTATAACTAGTTTTGGAGCACCAACATTGTTTTTCACTTTCTTCTCAGCAGATATGCATTGGCCTGAGTTACATGCTTTATTCAAAGCTGATACAAACAGTGTTAGATAACTCTTCCAGTGATGTAAGAAGGCAAAATGTGATCAACAATCCCCCTGTTGTTGACTGGTTTTTCACACAAAGGTTAGAAATCTTTGTGAAACACTGATTCATGCAAACACCATATTCTTGCAGACACCATATGGGCAGTCTAACGTCGAAGACTGGTTTGATAAATTACAAGCTGTTATTCAAAGCCAAGAATCAGAGGGTGAACCTTCTGAAGAACAGGAGACAACCCGAGAAGAGTGGATGATACGATCAGACCTACACATTCCTTTTGACAATGCTGAACAAACACCAGATTCATGATATGATTGGCAGCTTGACAGAGCCAAATATTCAGTACAACAAATCCAAGAAATGCCAACTTGGTTAAAAATGAGTAAAGAAGACTACACTATTGATGAGTGTGTTGATAATTATGTGACATTAATTAAGCATTAATTACAATTATTGACATTTAAGAAAATATTTAATTCTGCAGTTTAAGATGGCAACGTTACTTGGGCATTCTATGTAGGACAATCCGCTTAGAAGTAGTGTTTATATTTGTAATAAAGTAGTAATGAAGTAGATTTGGTAGTAGGAAATAATTTGTAAATATGTTAATTTTAAGATCGAATAAAAAGGGATTATAAAAACATGAAATCATTATATGATTTGGCAGATAAAACTGATCGGACCAATAAGCAATATGAGGTTGTTGACATCAACAGTTTTAGTGAAATGCAAAAATACCTATGACATTGTCAAGTCTCATTTTGATGAAACATCAGCTGAGGGGGAGCCATTATGTCTCATTATCAATGGTGTTGCAGGAACTGGTAAAAGTTACCTTAATGCTATTAGAAATCTTTTGCAAAGTAAATGTGCTGTTACTGCTTCCACTGGTAAAGCAGCTTATAATACTAGAGGTACAACTGTGCATTCTCTATTAAAGTTGCCAATAGGATCAAGAGGTAATAATGATCAAACAGAACAAAGCTTGTGCATTTTACCAGAGAGTAATATTAAATACATCATTATTGATGAATACTCTATGCTTGTCCAAGTTACTTTTGGTTGGATAGACAAGCGTTGCAAACAAGCAAATGGTTATAGTGACAAAGTATTTGGAGGTAAATCTCTGCTTTTGACTGGTGACCCAGGTCAATTACCACATGTAGCAGATAAGCCTCTTTACCATGCTAAACCATCAAATGCTATTGGTGAACAAGGTTTTCAAGCATATTATATGTTTGACAAAGTTGTTAAGCTCACTGTAAATCAACGAGTGCAAGGTATGACATCTGAACTAGTGAAGTTCAGAGATTTGTTATTACGGTGACTCCACAGTTGATGACTGGAAGATACTTCTGACATGTCAACCATCAAATGTCACTAATTTATGTGATTTTGAATATGCTACTAGACTCTTTTATAGTAAGTTAACAAGTTGCTAATTACAATCATGAACAGCTAGCAAAGCTTGGGCATCCAATTGCTCATATTAATGCCCACCATTCATCAGTATTAGCTAAGAAAATATCTTCGGATGATATGTCCGAATTAGAACCTGTGGTGTTTCTAGCAAAAGGTGCTAGGGTTATGTTTACCATGAATTTGTGGTCAAGTGTTGGCCTTTGTAATGGAGCTATTGGAACAGTTGTTGATTTATCTATCAGAACAACCATCAACCACCTGATTTGCCTATTGCAGTAATAGTAGAATTTGAAAACTACAGGGGACCTGTTTTTAAAGAAAAATAATCATTGTGTATCCCAATATGTCACTGTCTCATCGCAGACAGAAATACGTTTCCATGAGAGACAACAATTACCTCTTAGGCTTGGCCTCTAACAATACACAAGAGCTAAGGACTGACACTTCCAAAAGCATGGATAGATATAGGCAAATCTGAAAAAAACTGCTGGAATTTCTTATGTTGCTATTAGCAGAGTCAACTCACTTACATTTTGCATCATTGAACTAATGACATATGAAAGATTAACAAGCTTGAAATCATCGGTTAACTTACAGTATAGGCTTGAAGAAGAAAGCAGGCTAGATCAGTTAGCACAGACTACAAGCACTGTTTAGAACAACAAACATTTAGTTTGAATAACAGAGGAAATTCATGTATGGATCCCTTTTATAGTTTTGTCCAGCTAACTTTGAATTGTTGAATAATTAAATCTATTGTATTATAACTAATTTAGTCCTTGTTATCACTGTATGTATGAAAATATGATTTGCAAGGCAAAAGAATGGTAAGTTTTTTTGTTTGGTCAACCCCATTTCCCTGAGCACTCTACTTTTCACTAATTTGCACTACTATATAGGTTTCTAATTACATTCCCATCAATTACCTTTTTCTATAGTTTTGCAATTCTGATTGATGTTAATGGTGCTATGTTAACTGTTGGATGAAACCAAATGGTCAGAATGAAAATATAATATATATAGACTTGTTACTGGAAATGGGACCTTCTAGATGAACAAAAATGTCATATATTATTCCTAAACAAGATTATATGGAAATATGTCATTGTCATCATGTGCAATTGTGGTGGTATCTGCCATGATCATCAAATTACTAAAGTTGCTATATGGATAAAAATGTTGTGTGTCAAGATATTATGTACGTTTCTGTGTTATTGTTACCCAGCAAGGTATTGCACACTAATGAAAACCACTCCAGCATTCACCTAAAGGAATACCAGACCTTACACATCGAGCAGGTGGGATAAACTATCGATTTTGAACTGATTTCTGGCTCGTTGCTTTCATTTGCCAATATACCGCTACTTCACTCTCTGAAGTGCAACTATTGGACTGCCTCACTCATGTCTATTCAAGACATGTCACAGTCAGATTGAACTATCAGAAATGTGATTTCCCAGCAGCGGTTAATGACCGACTCCAACGTGGCATTTTCGTGATCGAACTGAACGACACCTACAAGCGTTTCCGTAGTGACGTTATCAGCCATGATAATTTTACGGCACTGAACTTTGCCCAAATTATAGCAAAGGCTCGAAATTTTGAGGACGGTCTGAAAACAGAATCTGCTATCTCACAACATCATCTTGAAGAGGCAGTAAACAAGATCTCGTCTGGGAAACAGACAAATCAGCACCACCCAAGCAACTGTACAGCTGCCAGTTCTACGCCCTGCCGATGGTG
Organism: Muricea muricata; assembly: GCA_963855995.1. Lineage (NCBI taxonomy): Eukaryota > Metazoa > Cnidaria > Anthozoa > Malacalcyonacea > Plexauridae > Muricea > Muricea muricata. Next base: position 66,993,801 of record OY979716.1, read on the forward strand.
TGCTCGCTCATCCCATGCTAGTTGCAATGCTTGTCCTGCCAAAAATGATACATGTCATGGCTGTGGCAAACGGGGCCACTGGCAGCATGTATGCAAAGGAAGTTCCATAAAAAATGTGTCTGGAATGGAACCTGATACAAGCCCTTACTCACAAATTGCTCACATCATCACTCATGATGTACACCAAGTTCGGCTCGCACCGAAAGAGATTTTTGTTGACCTGGATGTTAGCCCCTCCAATGCACCATTGTCAACACACCGAGTAAAGTTTCAAGTTGACTCTGGCTGTTCCTGCAACACCATGCATGTCACTGATATTAACAAGATGGGCAACGTACAAATTTATCCATCTACTATGCGCCTTCGCGACTACTCCAAAGCTACAATCCCTAGCCAGGGACAAGCCACCCTTCACTGCACTCGCCACGGAAAGCACCATGAAGTAGTAGTTCAAGTCATTACATCCCAGTGTTACTACCCTCCCCTCTTGGGCCTGGCAGACAGCACACGCATGGCTAACACTAGATTATATTAAGCATGCTTTATCCACATTTATTTGGGGGCTTAGGGGATCTGGGTCTTCCCCACTCTTTTACCCTGAATCCTGACGTTACACCTATCCAGGCTCTTCCACACCCAAAATACCTATAATCAAGAAGGCCCTAGACAAACTTATTCAAACTGGGCAGCTTGTTCGGGTGACTGAGCCCACACCCTGGATCTCCAATATGGTGGTACGTGAACGCCCAGCATCAGCCACAAAGCCTGCTAAGGTTTGCATTTGTTTGGATCCCTCCCAAACAGTCAATAAAGCAATAATCAGGCCTGTACATCCTATTCTCACGCTTGAGGAGAACATTCATCGTTTTCATGAAGCCAAAGTGTTTTCCACTTTCAACATCAAAGATGCATTCCAAGCAATCAAGTTAACTGAGGACTCTTCAATGCTGACTACCATGCACACTCCCTGGGGTCACTACCGCTGGACTCGCCTACCTTTTGGCATCACCTCAGCTCCTGAAGAATTCCAGCGTCGCATCCACGATGTTCCCTGTGGTATGGATGGAGTCGTCAACATTGCTGGTGATATTATCATGACGGGTCAAGGTGATTCTCAACAGGCAGCTACTCGGGATCATGATGAAAACGTATTTGCACTGTTAAGCGTCTGACACAGCACAAGCTCAAACTCAACCCAGACAAGATCAAGTTTAAATCCCGTACAGCACCATTCATGGGCCACATACTCACCGCTGATGGTCTTAAACCTGGTGCAGAAATTGCAAAAGCTGTTCTCGAAATGCCTCAACCTCAGGATAAGGCAGCCACTCGCCGCTTCCTAGGCACCATCACCTACCTGTCTAAGTTTTGCCCTAACCTGAGTGAAATCGTTCATCCACTACGGGTCCTCACTCATGTCAAGCAAGAATTTATTTGGGCAGACACACACACCAAAGCATTCAACCAAGCTAAGCAACTAGTCTCCACAGCCCTGTGCTTGCGTTACTTTGATGTACACACCCCCGTAGTTCTGCAAGTTGATGCTTCAGAGTATGGCCTTGGCGCTGCACTTCTCCAACCTTAACGAATCTGGCGATGTTCAACTCCAACCTGTGGCCTGCAGTTCCAGCTCTCTCGCACCTACTGAATAGCGATATGCCCAGATTGAGAAAAAAAACACTTCACGCATTTCAGAAGTTCGATTAACTGCTCTTTGGCAAGTCCAATGTGACAGTTCACACTGACCGCTAGCCATTGGAAACCATTTTCAACTGCCCCCTTGCTACAGCCCCTCGTCGCCTACAGAGTATGATGCTTACACTTCAGCGCTATACATTCAAAGTTGAATATTGCAAAGGTTCTACACTGCTCATTGCCGATACACTCTCTTGTGCTCCTTTGCCTATCACTTCACCCAAACCAGTCCACGATGAGATGGTCTACCGAGTCGAATTTGAGGGTAATAAACCTGATCTGTCTGGCTTACATGATCCCACTCTGCAGGACATCAAAGCTGCAGCACCTCACTGATCCAGAGCTGATTGAGGTTCAAGCCCTTGTTGAATCTGGATGGCCTGCACGCAAAACCTCTGTTCCCTGTCTAGCCCGGCAATACTGGTCTGTGCGCCGTGAGCTCAAGTCACACGATGGCCTACTTTTTAAACAAGATCGTGCCATTATATCTTCCTCTCTCCGCCTAGCTATTCTCAACAAGCTCCATGCAGCCCATCGTGGCCCGGAATTCACCCTACGTCATGCTTGAAGCTGTGTTTTCTGGCCTGGTATCACTAGTCAAATTACGAACATGTGTAAAGCATGCCTCGCCTGTGCACAACATGCTCAGCAGCATCCCCGAGAACCTCTCCAACCTTACCCAGTACCCACCCTACCATGGCAGCTTGTCTCTCGAGACTTGTTTCAGCTAAATGGCCTTGCCTACCTAGTGACTGTTGACCACTACAGTGACTTCTATGAGATTGACAGGCTCCCAACCATTTAGTCTTCTGCAGTCATTCAAGTCACAAAGAAGCATTTTGGTCACTATGCAGTCCCGCACACTCTCATAACTGACAATGGGGTCCAATTTACTTCTGACTTGTTCAAGTCATTTGCCAGCAAGTACTAGTTTCAACACATCACATCCTCTCCCTACTGGTCTCAATCAAATGATCGCGTGGAAGCAGCTGTCAAATCTGCCAAAAATATCCTGCTCACTACTGATGATGTAGAGCTAGCCCTACTTTCTGTCTGCAACACAGCACCAGCAGGACATGCATTTTCTCCCGCCTAACGCTTGTTTGGCCGCCAACTACGCGCCAATCTCCCTCAACTAGCATCCACTTTGGTCCTATCAACGCCACCACCAGACATTGTGATAAACAACCACACCAGGCGGAAAATGCAGCAAAAACGTGCATACGATAAACATACAGGGCAACCACTGCTAGACCTTCCACAGACCAATATCTACACCAAACCACCTCCCACGTCACAAGCCAAGGAATGGATACCTGGAAAAGTTGTTGACCGTGCTGGTCCTTGTTCATACATAATCTGCAGTGAGGCGCATTCGACGAAACCACACTCAGATTCAAGAATCTCCACCTTTTAATACACATGCGTCTCCACCGAGTCTCCAGCCAATGCTGCCTGATGTAACCGTTCCTAATGATCTAACAGCTCAGACACCAACACCATACACTCCATGTCCAACACAAAACCTCCCTGAAACAATCACATCGACAAATGCAGAGCCTAGTGTGGTCCAGCCATCATCTCTTTAAAGTGAACCCCAGTCACTCGCTACCTGAGGACCTGCCACCGGGTTCCTCTGCATTGCCAGTGCGTCAAACAGTAACGCGCAGTGGTCGTTTAGTTCGACGTCCTGCTCGTTATTCAGACTGAAACTTAATGTTGCACTACTGATATACATTATTATATTTCTCTTGCAGAAAACATTTATCCAGTCCTGTAAGACACTTCGCCAAACGGACAGTATGTACGATGCCACAGCGAACTGTTACATTTTATTAGGACATTTCATTGTTGTTATTCTGGGTTGATGTTGTTTTTTTTGTTTGGGAATTTTGATAGAGGGAAGCATGTAATGGGCTGTAATGGGTGATCTGTCTAACGCCCGGTTTAATTGTATAAATAATGGCCGCCATATTGTATGAATAAAGAGTTAGACATATTTAACGGATCATATCTTATTACATTATCTTTCTTCACAAGCTATTAACAAATGAGACTGGAGAATGGGGATGACTGGAGAATAGCAGTTTAACAAATATCAGCACCAACAACAATAATATCAAATTGTATGAATCTAAAATGCAGTATCTAGTAATTAGCATGTTGTGATTTCAAAATTTTTAAGTGACAAAAATTCATTCATACAGTAATAATAATAAACTTTATTAAACACAGAAACTCAAAGCTAAAAGCTTATTTACACTGATGCTGTGTATAAAATAAACTATTAGTACATAAAGGTTAATATTAAATCTAAGCATCAATACAGTGTGTATTATAATGGGATAAATACATTAGTAAAATCAATTATCGATAGAAATGTACTCCAGTGCTACAATAGCAACCAATGAGCATTATGGAAGTGAGTATATAGCTCAGTGTGGCTCACACGCTGGCTCCAAGAATCGTTGACACGTTTTAAAATTCCTCTTCTTGTTTGATTGGTTAAAGAAACTCGTTCAATATTTGTAGGTAAGTAAATCTAGTATTTTTAAAATCCATCCGTGCAAATTGATGCCCCCTTTTTGTGTCTATGTTGCTATGCAATGTAGAGCTTTGTACTGGGGGACTGGCTGGCTGGCTGTGTTTGGTCACCGAATATGACGTATTATGACGTCACGAGGTTACAAAATAAATGCTAACACTTAAAAGTATTTTAATTTTACCAACAATGCTCCGAAGTTGTAATAATATAACTCATGACGTATGGAGTTTATGGTAGCGCTGCAAATTCAATGCAGCGTGGTCTGTTCATTCGAAGGCAGTTTGTTTAAAGTGCTGAATATTATTGGACGGTTTGTAAAGTGTTTCTTTGCTTTCTTTCTGGGATTTCACAAAGGTAAGCTCGCTATAATGCAGTGACAATATAATTCAATTTCAGCATTGCAGCACATTGTCGATCACAGGAGCCATAACATATTTAATGGTATTTTAATGTAAATTGGTTGGTTGAAGTGGAAAGGCAATCACTTTATAATGTCATGGTCAGAGACAATGGTTATAGACTATTAATATACATGCACGCACACACCCGTATACACACATGTATACACGTACACACCTACACACGTATACACGTACACACATATACACACACGTACACACATACATATACGTACGCACGCACGCACGCACGCACACACACACACACACGATTCGCGTTTATATCAAGATTTAATAGGATAGATATGTCAAGATTCGCATTTATATATTCGCATTCACAACATATTAAGATTAGTACATGCTTTTTAAAATGAAGTACTGCTTCGTCTGGGGTTCGCGCGTATGTAAATATGGCGGGCAGGCCATCACCTTCTACGGAGCTGCCACAGGTATCTAGTGATTCCGATCATGCCGTCAAACTAAATGAGTCAACTTTAACAGAAATTGTCAGAAGGGTGTATGACTCAGTGCAGTCAATAAGTGAAGAAAGGCCGAATCCGGTAACTCGGTCTACAAATGCCTCTGTAGAAGAAGAAATGGCTTAACGATTTTGTTTACCACGTCGTCGACAAGAGCAAACACCTCAACTACCGAGGGTAAACAACAGAAGTTTTACTTACACGAGACCCGGATACAACCCACAGATCAACTACGGACACGGTGTTGTAACAAGAGGAAAGGGAAGAGGGAAAGCTAAGAGCACGGCTACAAAGGCTAAAGAGGAAGCTAGTATTATTAACAAAAAAGAATTGATTCTGCTTCCATATCCGACCTATTCTCAAGTACCTCGTTATGAGCACAAGCGGAAACTTCAAGAGCTTGGTTTGATAGTAGATGGATTTCCCTTAGAGAAGTCATGGAATGAAAACGAACTGCGATTGAAGGTATGAATGATTATCACAGTTAAGACAAGTGTGGTATTGCAATTTAAATTTGTACCCCCTGTTGAGCGTAGCATCCCCCCCCTTGTCTAGAAAGTTGCACAAGAAACTTAACACCCCCAGACATTTTCCAAGTGCTACTACGGTACTATCCCCACTCCATTAAATTTGTCCTCATAATTTCCCTTGCATTCTTTTGTAGACCCTTTTCAAAAGTACAGGAAACCCCCATGGAATTTTTCCTTTTTTTTCACCCCCCCCAGAGGATTTTTATAATTTGTTAACCCTCTCCCCTGAAGGTTGAAGGTTAATGTGATTTTCCTGTAACACCGCTTGTAAAATTTGAAGCTTCCTCAACCAGGTGCAGATTAAACTGATTAAAATTGCAATAGCAAAAGCATAATATGCAACAGCATGGCCATGGGGCAATGGGGGGGGGGGGGGTGGTTCTGGATCCCACCACTATTATTCGGAAAAAGATTTGTAGTTTATATAAGCATGTCTTGTGCACCAATAACATGCTTATGTATTTTTGGTCACACTGCTTAAATATTTAATATGGGGGTTGATGCGGCTCAAGCCAATATCTTAAAAAGGACTCAGATATTCTTGCACACTGTTGTTGGTGAGCTGCATAGACAGCTGATCTTAATTATATTAATTTAATCATGATTACACATGACAACATGTTTTATTTCAACTGGGTAGGTAGAACACAAAATAGGCTACTCAGAGGCAATCTAGACCCCCCCTAAGCAGTGTATAAGAAAGATTTAGAGTTAATAGGCCATTGAAAATAGTTGCAATCTACTACCATGTGCAAGCAACTACAAACTGCAAACCTTTTATCACGTTTGTTTATGTTTCAAACATAGAAGTTGTCCTTAAAACATGTAAATTTACACCTATCGGTCAAATGCTTCTAAAACATTGGGTCATTCCAGAAAAGATCCACCCACCCCCCGGAGGAAATTAACAATACCCCCTCTCCGGATATCCTATATAAATTTAAGACATTCTTTAGACGATTCCCCTCCCCCCCCTCCCTGGACGGTGGAAATTTCCTCTGTGGGTGGGGAATGGACCTTTTCTGGAATGACCCATTACAGAACGAGGCTTATGAATATGCTTATTTCCAGTTTGACTGACAGGTTTGAATTTGCACCTTTTTAAGGGGAAGTCTAGGTTCAAAAGTAAAGAAACATGATAAAAGGTTTGCTGTTTGCAGTTGCTGACAAATGGTAGTACTGTACTTGGAGCAATTAATAAATTAATGTTGCAACATAGTACTTCTGTTTCCCTGGCATGTACTTCTTATGTATTGTTCTTATGTAATGTTGCAACATAGTACTTCTTCCCATGGTAATTTATTCTTATATAGATTGGTGGTGCTTTGTGACAAAATTAGAAGATGAAGAGGGTGAATTTGTAAACTTTGAATATGTAAAGAGTATTGGCCAGAATATTTGCCCTCTAAATTTATACGGGAATAAGGAACCTTCAGGAGAAAATATCTACAGCATGTGTAAGGAAGGGCCTATTTATGTACGAGCATGTAAGATGTTGAAGGTGTGAGCAGTGGATGAAATACTTGATTCAGATGAGACATGTGAGACTGAAATGGAAGATGCTACCACTAGCAGTATGTCGGCCAGTCATAACCAATTTGCAGGAACCAAGAGATCCAGACAAACAACCATAAATGTAACCAATAAGCCAAACAAGTGTGCACACTCGAATGAGGAAAGTCTGACAAGTGGCAGACAGTCATGTGAAAATGTTGTTGGAGACGAAGCCAACATTGTAAGTATCCTAGAGTCAAAATATACACTCAAGCATACTGTAGTATTAATTTTGTCTTCATTGGTAGCAGAACCTTTTAAATTCTTGTGAAATTCTCAAAAGAAATATTTATCCTCAGTTAGCTGTTGGCAAATTTGATTTGGAAGGTTGGCTATAAAAGGGTGTTCAAATGGATGTAACTGCTTCTCACAATTTGCTGGCTAATTATTGATTGTCCATTGACCATTGCGGCCTATGTGATTATCGTGTTGTTGGCCCTGGTGATCCCAACAGCCATGCCTTATGTCTGTGATTTTTACCTACCTAGGATCATGATGACACTTTCAATGGCACAACTACCTCATTGATGGTACCTTCTGTTAGGTAAGTAAAAGGTGAAACGGCACATTTTGTATATTATATAATATTATATATAACATAAGTATATTACATAAGTACATAACTTACGGATTCCTTTCATTACAATTATTATAGCCTGGCTGACTATACATCTAGACAACTCCCTGAAAGTGTACAAGTATCTGATAAGATTGCGTGTGGTTTAGATGATATGTACGCCACTTTGCTTTTTGACGAAGTAAATTCTGATGTGCTTGACAATGACCTTTCGGACGAGATAGTTGAAACTAATGTTGACGACACTATTAACAACAGCAATGAAGAGAGCATTACATTGCAAGAAATACTGACAAATCTTGCAAAATCAACGTCTTATGATCAAGTTTCAATTTTCAATATAAGTCGAAACCATATATGGGACGGGACAAAAAGAGCGCTTAATGGAAAGTCATTCAGTCCCGAAAAGAAGCTCTCCGTGAAATTTATGGACGACATTGGCCAGTCAGAAGGTGCAGTAGACCTAGGAGGGCCAGCAAGAGAGTTTATCACCCTAATAACAGAATGGCTGGTTAATTCACCACTCTTCTTCGGAGAAACAACAGCAAAGTTTCTTTCATTGAATGCTATCTGCCTAGATGAACGAGAGTATTTTATGGCTGGGGAAATCTTTGCCATGTCTGGTACATGGTGGGCCTGGTGCCAATTGTCTTTAAGTACATGCTATGATGCGCTGGTAAATGAGACTGGAACTCTTAACGTGATCTCAGCACTTGATGATGTTACTGATTTTGAATTACGAACATTGCTTGGAAAGTTGTTGCCAGCTCCTGAAGTTGATGATGCGCGGCAAATAATCGACGAGGAAAAGTTAGACACTGTATTTGACATGGCTGGCACGTTTCAGGTTATTAGAAGTAAGGCAGATGTGGACAAGATAGTCCAGCGTACCCTTAACTGGTATGTGTTGGGGAGATGTCAACCAGCATATTCGAGTTTCAAGGAAGGATTGAAAGTCTTAGGCGCTCTCGAAGCCATGTCCAAGTACCCGAAATTGTTCAGAGAAGATTCTGTTACAAGTCTCAGCCTCTAACCGTTTCAATGGTGCAATCTATTTTCACAGTGGAGTGTTCTGAAGAAGGTTCAAACCGAAGGAATGCCGAAAGTCTAATCCTTTCACATTGGAACGATTTTCTGCAAGACGCAGAAGATCCCACTCAAATTAGCTTACCGGAGATTCTATTTTTTGCATCTGGTTGCAAAATTCTTCCTCCTGAAGAGTTAGTTGGTCAAATTCATTTTCTGCACGAAGCTGAAAAAGACGGAAAGCTTTCCAAATTTCCCAAAGCCAATACGTGCATGTGTATTCTGAAGCTTCCTGTTGTACATGTCGATTACAAAAGCTTCGAAAATGCCATGGTGTTCGGTATTAAGAACGCTCGTGGATTTGGCTGTGCATGAACCTTCCATTATAGCACACAAAAACAAAACCGGAACCGGTATATTTCATTTTTCAATATTTCAACATTTATTTTGTATCTTGTTAGTGCTACAGACTATTTTTATAGCATAAAACCTCTTAACGTTCATATCGTTTAAGACCTTGGTACCTTAGTGATGAAGCTTCTAAAACTGCTGGGGGGGAGCATAGGGACACAGAGTATAATACAGAGGGCTCACTTCATATCTTTCCCTATGATTTTCGCGCAACGGAAATTTCCCAACTCGTTTTTTCGTAGGACAATGGATTTCCTGTAGCCAAATTTATTTATGCCAGAATATTATTTTATGAAAACAACAGGAATCAATTTATTTGGTTTTTATTTGCTCAATTAGGCATAGATCAGAGCCGTTTTGAAGTTGTCAGGGGGGTGAATGCCTCTGTGCACTTGCTGGAATTTTTATTCCAGCTAGTGCACAGAGGCATTCACTCCCTGTACAAACCACGTTACGCTTTTTTCACCCTCTGTATGTACTCTGTGATAGGGATATGGACTTCTAGGAGATTTGTAATATGTGAAAAAAGTAAAACATCGTTTCCTGTCGCCCTCTTCACAGCTGTTCAGAGTGAGACAAATATCTGTCATTTGAAGTTTGTTTCAGGGGTTTTGTTTCAGAAACTTTTCAAGGCCTTCAATTAAATATTATAACAATATTTATATGTAGTTGTTATAATTAATATTGAGTGGTACTTTATGTTGTGACAATAAAATAGTTGACCTTAACATTTATCTACATTTCAGCTAAACATTATTTTCCAGTTCATTTTCATGACTAGAATAAAGATGTTCAATATAATCAAGAACTGAAAGATACTTTTGAATGCAATATTCATCGTCATTTACCCCCTCAAGGATTTGTTGCAAATCAGCATTGACTTCTTCAGTGCTTTCCATTGGAGATTCTGAAACAACCACATTGTTGGAAGTTTGGAGTTCTGGTATATCGCCTCCCTCGTCTATTCCATAATCATTCATATCTGGCTGAACATCAGCCAAAACATCTTCCACAGCCCTGTAATCACTCTGACTATTAGACAACATTCCTTCAATCCACAATTGCCTGTGTGTTCTGTTGTTCTCAGTTGTTAGGCCATGATAGTTCCACTCTCTTGTCAGTTCCTCTAATGATTTATTAACTTCTGGTAGATATACATACTGCAGGCAAAATAGGTGAATTTCATTCAGGGGATTAAATAATCCGCTTGTTTCTAGGTACATGAATAAGTTCTTAAACTTGCTTACTACGGTTCGATTAACTTCTCTCCATAAACGTTCTATTTGCTGGTTATGAACTGACTTACTAGTTATTATGCTACCTCTGTTTATGCCCCTCTCGAATAAATATATATCGTGCGACCTCAACATTCTCTAAACCCTGATCTGAGCAAACACGTGATGGTAGGTTGTAAAGCCTGACAGCTTCTTGAAATAGATCCAGAACAGTATTAGCCTTGTTGTTTGAAGACGCCCTTAGAAATACAATAAGCCGGGAGTACCCGTCAATTCCACCATGAATGACAATCCTATATGGTTCAATCAATTTATGATCCGCGTCAATATGCCAAAGGGCATTTGGACAGGGTACAGAATACTTTCGCCGGACAATCTTGAAATTGTGTCCTCTCACTGCTGAGAGAACTGGGTTACCTCTAGCAATAGATTCCCGTACACGGTTCTGCTGAATCTTTAGTGTCTTTGCTCTGAGTCCTCCCTCAACTAAACGAAGTCCTGAAAAAT
>OY979716.1:67004957-67007457 GCA_963855995.1 Muricea muricata
GCAAGTTTTGTATTGCAGGAGGTGATAAATCAGTACAACGAAGAACGAAGTACAGTATATTCATGTTTTTTGGACTCATCGAAGGCATTCGATACTGTATGGACTGATGGACTCTTTTACAAACTGTACAATATTGGTATCCGAGGAAAAACATGGAGGTTGTTGAGGAACTGGTACAGTAATATGTCATGTTGTGTTCTCTTGGATGGACTTGTTTCGGAGTCATTTTGTGTAAGCCAAGGTATTAGACAAGGCGGTGTGCTTTCGCCGTGGCTCTACATGTGCTTTAATAACGACATTTCGGAATTGCTTGATAAAATTGGATGTGGAGTAATGGTTGAGATACAATATCATTATACATATCTTGGGATACAATAGGGCACTCCATCATATAATGATATGTAACATCATGGATGGCACTACGACTGCACCCTTTGCAATAATGACCATCATCGTTAATATCCACCAAAGACATCACAGCTGCAGGTACATTCCCACTTATTGCATTAACAGCATTAGCAATTGTTTTCACAAATGTTGGATTTCTCAGTGCAGCATACCATAAATCCAACGGCTTAAAACTGTGGTGAATAACCCTATAAAAGTAAAGTTCAGGCGTGTTTGCCATTACAGTTTTCCAACGCTGTATTTGATCCAAGTGGATTGTGTTTCTAACCAATCGCTTCCACACAGATTCTCTCGGGAATTCTCTGGTGTCCATGTACGTCATTAGGTGGTGTTGTAAATCATTCTTTTGCAGGATTTCCACAACATTTGCCACAAACCCTTCATTACGACAAACCACTTGATTAAAAAACGACATAGTCGTTTGACGAAGAGTTGTTTATGAACGAAACTGACAGGTGAACAAATAAGTTTTTGCAAAAAAAAACAGTTTCTGTTTGTCAATAAGTCCTTGCACAGTCCAAAGCCCCAAACTCCCAAGTGCGGCTTCAGATTTGGTGGTCGTGCATAAACCTTGAGCTCTCTTTGCAGCTAGGCGGTTAACTCATTCCAAATCATCTATATCTGTCTGCGATAGATTCCACCACAAATGACAAGCATACAACATCTTGGGAAAGCCCACGCTCTTCCAAATTTCTGCAGCACATATAGGATTTAGACCTCCGGGTCTCACACCGACGCTCATTAATGATGCAGTTATTTCCTTTCCCTTGTTCACTAATTCCTGTGTGCGTTTGTGGCTGCTAAAGTTCCCAGAAAGAAGAATTCCAACATGCTTGCAATATTGTTTTTCTTCTATAGGCTTATTATACAAATACCATCTACGCACTTCTTTATTCTTCTGGAAAGCTTGCGTCGTTTCACCGAATGTCACAGTAAAGGTCTTTGATGGGTTGAAAGTAAATCGCCACATGTTGCTATACTCTTGCATTTTGTTGATCATCCTTTGTAGTCCATTGACACAAGGAGAAATTAATGCTAAATCGTCAGCAACAGTAACATTGCTAATTTGCCCGATTGACTCAACCATTACTCCACATCCAATTTTATCAAGCAATTCCGAAATGTCGTTATTAAAGCACATGTAGAGCCACGGCGAAAGCACACCGCCTTGTCTAATACCTTGGCTTACACAAAATGACTCCGAAACAAGTCCATCCAAGAGAACACAACATGACATATTACTGTACCAGTTCCTCAACAACCTCCATGTTTTTCCTCGGATACCAATATTGTACAGTTTGTAAAAGAGTCCATCAGTCCATACAGTATCGAATGCCTTCGATGAGTCCAAAAAACATGAATATACTGTACTTCGTTCTTCGTTGTACTGATTTATCACCTCCTGCAATACAAAACTTGCCATATCTGAACTATTGGATCTTTGATACGCAAATTGTAGTCTATTGGGAACTCCACCAGCATTAAAAGCTTCTAAACTGCGATTAAGAATAAGGCGTTCTAAGATCTTTCCAATAACGTTAAGTAGAGTAATACCCCGATAACTTTCTTTGCACAATTTACTTTTCTTCTTCCCTTTGAATAAAGACAGAATCGCTCCAATGGTTGCTGACTCAGGTAGCTGTTCATGTTCCCTTATAAAATTTAATATCTTGGCAAGAAGTTTCCAACACTCCTCTCCTGCATACTTGAAATGTTCATATTGAATTCCATCTAATCCACTCGCTTTAACCATTCGGTAAACATCGACAAATTTCAACAACTTCCCCTATAGTGAAGGGATCTTGTAGTGGATCATCAGTGTCAGCTTCAAAACTCTTAATGGAATACTCTTTAATCTTTTTTTCAACAAATTCTTTAAACTCTTGATCAGAGGAAGTCCGAATGAGAGGAGAGTATAGTTTCTTATAATGACCCTTCCAAATTTCTAAAACATCAACAGTCTCAGTTATCAGTTGATTATCAACTTTGAGAACGTTCCCATTTTTACCATTGCTTTTTCGTTTTTTTGCAATACGCTTATGAAACTCACTTCTATCCATCTCAAATGCACGATGTAAACAACTATTCTGTT
>OY979716.1:67012457-67262888 GCA_963855995.1 Muricea muricata
TTTTGTGAAAGGTAGTATTCAAATATTAATGTTTTCTGATATTAACATACCACTTCTTGAAAGGTTGCATGATCTGAACCAAGCGCAACTGTTTCTTGTATGATATTTTTCAATATGCATTTACAAACTTCCCATCGACGTTTGGAAAGCAATCAAAGCCGATATTCGGATTTTGCATGTAGATTAAAATGGTATTGGCGGACCGAATAAACTGCTTAAGTTTCACCATTAAACTAGGAAATATCCACAATTAAGAACAATTTGCCAAATTTGAAATGTTGCAATTTCAAGAGTGAAACCAAAATAACATATGGAGTTTTCCCACAGGCAAGGGGAATACCCTTTCTTGCTATAGAAAATGTAAACTATGTCAGCATTGATTAGGTTACACGACAATTCGTAGTATTTTCGATCAGTGCCAGATTAGTCAATCTAGCATTTCACTTCAGTCTTCAGATTCCAAATGTTACTTTCAATCCCATGAGATACCTACATGGACAGAATGATGCTATGTATCGACTGGCAATATCAAACCCAGCTGCATTTTCCGACTGGTCACGTAACATTCTTGAATCTTTGAAATTGGGTTTTCAGGAAGCCAGCAAATTATTTGTAAGACCAATTAATGCCTGCATGCCTTGTATAAATGCGTTGACAGGCGGTGAAACATACGTATTTAAACGTTTAATTTTGACAAAAACAGTTGAATTAGTGGTTTTTAAAGAATGATCGAACAAATGATCAGTGGCGGCGTCAGGTCTTGGAATTTTGGGGGGGGTTATTTGAGGGGGGGCAAGATAGAAATTTATGAAATCTCCCCTCCCCCTCATTGCCAAAATTTTTGACCCCGTGACTTTTTCTGTACATTTTTTCCGAAATTTTTTTTCGGACATTTCTAATTTTTTTCCAGACCTTTAAAAATTGTCTCGGCCTACCAAAATTTTTCCTATCAAAACTTTTTTCCAGACCTACCAAAAATGTAATATTTTTAGCAACATTTCATAAATTTTTACAATTTTGCCTATCCAACTCAGATGTTTCAACAACATTTGGCCATTTTTCACAAAAGTCGCCCCTCTGCCGGTGTGGTTCCTACACCCATGGGTCTCAGCGACTAATGGTTTATACAGAAATTATCAAGAACTGGGGGGGGGGCAAAATGGGGGGGGCAGAAAATAATTTTTGGGGGGGGCATTTGCCACCTCCTGGTGCTGCCACTGGAAATGATATTTGCTATATAAACTACTTTGTTAATCCAAGCCAAAGACCCCTACAGCTTGCGAAGTTGATACCCTAACAAAAAAGCTCCCTAATAATGGAAGATACCTAATAAAAAAGTTCCCTAATAATAGAAAATAACAATAAAAGGCGTTTTTTATAGCTTTAGCCTTTTTTAATTTGTTTGAGAACTAAAATGTTTTAAATATCATAATTAGTCAAGGTTGGTACTTAATTTAATTTTAGTCTCGTGCTGACTTGGATTTTCTTTGGGTGATTTTCAAAAAGCTTGGGGTCGATGTACCGCCCTTACATTCAATTCTAAATTGTAAAGTTGAAGGAGTCGAGGAGATGCTACAACCTCAGAAGGTACTTTTCTAACAAAGAGAGAGGGCATTTCTTCACATTTAATACATTGTTAATAAGATAAATGCCGAATTTCGTTTAGGACTATCACGAAGGTAATCCGTACTATTGGCTTAGACCATCAGATGTCGTGTGACTTCAGTTAGCAACACCTGCCAAAGCAAAGTCACTGATAATATACCCAGAAGATACTGAGACATGGATAAGCGAGATGTATCAGGTTACATAGACACCTTAAGATTGCGGTTTACGGCAAACGGTTAACGTCTGACTCTTTGCTCGCTGCAAAAACAAAACCATTGACAGTAAAATGTTTTATCTATGTGATTTATTAAAATGACCAAGAACGCCGTACAGAGATACTTTGTTTAACTATAGTAACTTAGTTGTTGATATTAAATGATTTTCCTGCTCATGTATAGCTTGACATTTGACTTGTGCTGTTTGACGTTTACATTTTACAGCTCATAGCTAGTGGTTCACTGCCAATGTCGAACGTCAACTCGAACGGCCAAGCTAGGGATGCTCCAAACTGTTTCTCATCAGTGATAATGTTTCGGTGGTCACACAAGATGTCTTAGTGCAGCATTTTAGATTCTTTTAGAAAATCATGTAGCTTGAACATTTCACGGTTCATGATTTTGATTTCATTTCAAAGGAAATTCTTGAGGTTACACGTTTGGCATATGCGGCAATCTTAAGGTGTCTAATAACTCTTTTACGTAGGTGGGTTCCAAGTTGAGTACACCTTCGCAACCAATAGGAAAGCCGTTTTTGTATGAGATATAACAATTGTATATCCTCACGTCTTGTTTTATGCTGGGGACTTTGAAATCCCTGTAAGGTTATCTGTCCGATATGAATTAACTCATCAAATATTATTGAAATAATTGCAAACAGGGAAAAAAATGGCTAGAAAACAGTGACTTTCAAAGTCCATCTGTTTCTACGGATTAAAGAACCTACCATCTAAATGAAATTGTAAATTTCTCCTCCAACGAAGTTGTCTACCAAGGAAAACTTCGCAGATTCTACGTTAAGGTAAAAACTTTGCTATTGCTTACAAAAGTATGAGTTCAGTCCTTTTTTGTGAAGAAACTAGAGATAAGATTGTGCCTGGAATTTTCAAGTAGACAATTATATGCACATTTGGTCCTCAAACATGTTCATTAGATACTTAAACATGTACACTACGCTAAGACCGACATTTTTGCTTTAACGTAGGAAGCGTAACAAATCGATTTTGTCATGTACTTAAGGTGGCTCGATATAGTGATCCTCACAAATACAGACGGCATGCGCCAAATTTAATGTTATTCACACAAATCTTCTTATATATCTCTTTACAACAAATAGATACATAAAACGTCAAATATTGCATGTGATGAGAGATGCTGACGCCATTTCGCGTGTAAAAATGCAAACTGAATGCGGAGTTATTAATTGCTGATGTCATTAGAAAATGCAATTTTTAAAAAACAATCCACAGTATCTCGTTATTTTGTACGGTGACCTATCTTGATATTTTGCATGCAGCTTTGCGCCACAAATATCGTTCTTTATAGAAAAAATAAAAAAAATCTGTAAAGCCAAAACAAAAATATTTGGAAAAATAGCATTTTTGCATTTTGACAAAGATTGGCCTTAAAGAATTTTTTTAAACTTTGCTTATCCTTAGCTTATTTTGTAAGAAAAATAATGCGCAAAATATAATTGGGGGTCACTGTGCTTATTTTTCACTTATGCAGCAAAATACACCGTTTTTAAGCAAATTTTATACGCAAGTGTTGCCATAGCAACGGAGCATTGGTCATCAAAACTGCCATAGTTTGAAAGAAAATATCTTAAAATACATCAAAAATTCAATACGGACTTATTTAAATTTAACAGTGCAAAAATTAAAAGTGTTAAGTAAACTATAGCTTAATTTTATGAAAACTGTATTGAGCCACCTTAAGATATTCTTTTTTTGGGTAATTATCAATAGGAGCTTCAAGGTGAAGCAGCAGTCCACATGACCAATATTCAGTATCTACATGACGAGGGGACAACAAATATTGCATCGGTCCAACAGAGCCATTTGCCATTGCAGTGTCACATATTCATGAGAAAGTCAACATCCTACCGTGTCAAATAAAACATAAATATGAGAACGGGCAAAGCTTTGAAATTTCTGAACAGGTTTGAATTATATGTGTATTTACATGACGAAACTACTTCATATACAACTATTTATCTTCAAATACAATTTCAACAGGAAAGCGCCCAATTTTTAAAACCACATCTGATGAATACAAAAGGAGAAGGTAAACCAACTGCCATGCTTCCTTTACTTGTGTTCAGTGATGAAACAAGTGGTAATACGACCAAAAAATGGAACCGTCTTGAAACCGTTTTCCATGAGTTTGGCAGGCCTTCCACGTAAAGAAATCAGGAAAATAGAAAACATCCACTTTCTTGGAACGTCAAACATTGTGCCACCTTGTCCCACTCGGAAAGTCGATTGCTAATGACCTTCAAGGTACACAAATAAATAGGGTTATCAAGACAAACTGAAATTGTATGGTGCCGTGTACATGCAAAAAAGTGACTGCTCTACCATGATTTCTATATGTACCTTTTTCAAATGAATATTCGTATTTCTGAACTTGAAGATGGTAAATTATTTTATGATGCCAGCAAAGATGAAAACATTTTTGTGAGATGCCCAGTCATGAGTGTCTTGGCAGACAATCCTCGAGCATCAGAATTTGAACACCACTTGGGTAGTTCTGCAAAAAGATTTTGTCGAAAATGCAATGTGAGTGGAATGCTCTTATCATAAAGATCCGATCTAAAACTCCACACGAGTAAGGATCACTGGCGCCTGCATATAGATCAGTAAGGAGCCATAATTAAGTTCACTCACGTTTTGTTGTGTTATCTTGTATAGTACCTAACAACTACTCGTATACTATTTATTAACACTATTATATGTATACATTATTTGCGTTTAAGGCAACAATGAGACCATTATTCAGAAGTCGGTCAAATTCATACAGATGAATGGATTAGTATATATTTTATATCATTAGCAATAAAAAGTAAAAAATACCTCAAAACGTACCCCAAAAATACGGGTACCCCAAAAGCCACACGATTATTTTGACTGCATTAAATACTAAATAATATAAAGGTTGAACAGAGAAGCATGCATTAAGCATCTTCTATTATGTAAACACACCTAAAGTCTCATCGAACAAAATAGCCTTTTCTCTATAGCGTTTTTTTAAAGTGAACATTTTGCGTTGCCACTACAAGATTAAGCTTGCAGCGATTTTGTTTTAATATAAATTTGTTTTTTAAAATAATTACAATAACATCCCTACATACGTTGAATTTTGTGGTCGTACACTTTTTCCCAAGAGCACCATTACAGGTATAAAAATCTTTGAGGCGAAACCAGGATTATTCATATTAATAAATGGGAAGACGTTCTCTGGTTTAAATTATTTATTATTGACTAACTTTCGACTGCCAGTCTGCAGTTTTCACAGCCCGTCGAAGACTGTAGACTGACAGTCGAAAGCTCGTTAGTAATAAATAATTTAAACCAGAGAACGTCTTCCTCTCTATTAATACTACTTACTACAGGTGTTTTTGTTTGAGTGGCTTCTGAGGTACCTGCTTCTAAATACGTGCAATTTTACCATGCAATAATTTTTGCAATAAACATGTTCCACAAATTAAAAGTACTGCCAGGAAGACCCAACTTTTTTTTATTATTGACAGTTCCGAACACCAAAAAAAGACATTGTGAAAAGAAAGTGGAGTTACGGAAAAAGGAGGCACATTTGATGTCTTGAAATGTTTCAGTGGCCAATAGTATGTAAATTTTAAATTACATTCATTAGCGGTGTTTATACGAGAGACAGATAATTCATCTAGACGAACTTAGTAGTCATAATTCTTCAGCCACACGTAAAAATCTCACAACTTGTAGAAAGTCTGCAAACAAGCTGTTAACAACTTGTAACAACCTTGTTGATATGATCAGACTTGTTACAAGATTGTTCCAACAAGGCTGTTACAATCATGATATAACACTATTGCTACAACCTTGTGTTGTCAACCTAGTAACATTCTTGTTATATCATGACTGTACCAGCTTGTTAGAACAACTTGCTCCAAACTTGTTAAAATAAACTAGAACGAACACTGCGAACAAAACTTGTTGACAACTTGTGATCAGACTTGTTACGACTTGTTTGCAGACTTGTAACCACTTGTGCGTTTTTATGTGTGTAGTATAAACGAGATACAGACGAACTTAGTTCGATGAACAGATAAAACGTAACAAAATTCAGTACTTTGATTAAAAGTTAATTCATCTGGTTAGTTCGTCCAACATTTATGCTGGACGTATTAAACATGAAACGACTAAGTTCGTCCAGACGAATTATCTGTCACACAGCTATTATTGGTAGTATAGCTCGGCAGATGAGGCACACGAGCATAAATGACAACATACCTGCATATCGAGTTCCATTTTTGCTTTATGGTACTGTGTAGTATTGGATCTTTTGTGGATCTTTGTGAACCTCATGTGGATCTTTTGAAAAAATAACATTTTGTTTAGAAAGTTGATAAAGCAGGGTGTATACGGTACCCATACTGGGCATGCATATAAAAACAACCGAATAATTAAAATCGTTTTTAACGTCACCGGGCGACTTTTATATGAAGTTTTTGATTGATGTAGTTTGTTTAGGTATACTTATGATGTGGAATAAATAGAAAAAATCTAAAATTTAGATTTTGAAAACCTACAGGGTGCGCGAAATTTGAACGCTAAAACACGGCCGTAGCTAGAACGTAATTAGGGGTGTGTTTATTCATATATTCATGTTCTGCCCAACTTGTTTCTTTTGAAATCAAATTCAAATTTATCAATTTGAAAAGAAACTAGTCGGGCATAACATGAATATATGAATAAACACACCCCCCTATTAACATTCTAGCTACGGCTCTGCGCTTAAATGTAATTTTCAGTTGCTAGTTAGAAAATCTGTTAGCCGTTTTACTGCATTTGAAAATGAGTGCATTCCCAGCTAATATTCGAGGAAACATTACAAGGAACTACGGGTCGTATGTTGGAAGGGATTTCAAACTATGGACACAAGTCGCTGTTTTTATACTTGAAGGGATAGTTTCCGAGAATGTCCTCAGTGCCTGGGAGCTTCTTTGTGAGGTACAGTATTATTCTATTACATACCAATACCTATACCTATCGGAGTGTAATTAACAATAAGATTACGAGATCACAATTTTTATGAGGTGATACAGTAGTTACTCTGTGCCGAGAGCGAGTAATTATTTTAGTAAATTTCCTGCTCAAACATGAAGTATTCAACAAGAAAATTATTTTCTCCAAAAGAAATCTCTATAAGTTGATTTTTTGGCTGTAACAGTACTTAGTAGAATAATACTAGTATGCTATGCTATTAAACTTTTTTAAAAAAATAAAAGCAGAATTACACTTAAAACAACATGCTGATAAACTTACATTTTTGCTCCAAAGTGAAAAGATAGATACAGACATGGCGCTTG
This sequence comes from Muricea muricata, assembly GCA_963855995.1. Taxonomy (NCBI): domain Eukaryota; kingdom Metazoa; phylum Cnidaria; class Anthozoa; order Malacalcyonacea; family Plexauridae; genus Muricea; species Muricea muricata. The sequence continues at coordinate 67,019,631 of OY979716.1, forward strand.
AAAAAAAAAAACGTCAATTTTTTAAGATGCGTTTTTATTTGCCTGTCTGATAGAACACCACCATGCATAGATCATTTTTGCAATACATCTTTTCAGGAAAAAATAGGTTCTTCAAAGTGAAAACGCATACAAAATGGTGAAAAGATGCCTGTTCTGGCCAAATTTTCTCCAAGATTATACAATCTAGCTATTATTACTTTAGCGTTTCGAAAAGCCCTTATATTGCCAAATACACATGCCAAGTTTGAGAAGAATTTGTCAAATCTAACTGGAAGAAATCTTTGTTCGCAGATTCAAAAATGGAAAAAAAAATTTAAAAATTTTTCGTTTTAAAAATCAGTAGTGTGCAAAAATGTGAATTTTTAAAATGCAAAAAAGCAACTTAAAAATTTGACCTATCTGATACAACTGAACGCGTAGATCATTTTTGTAATATATTATTTCAAGAAAAAATAGGTTCTTCGTGGCAAACGAGAAAGGTAGCATGATATTAGGTGGAATTTTAAACAACAATCGTTTGTAGCATGCGAGCGTTAGGAGGGTTGGGTCTGAAAATGAGGAGTGGTATGCATTTGCCTACCCTCTCTAGCATTAGGGTAGTCTGGAGAAAAATCCAGGTGTTTAAATAAAAAAATAAGAAAAAAATTCTTTTTTGAAAATGCCCCCCATGGTGTCTGACAGGCAAGTCACGTGTTGCTATTTTTGAAAGAGAAAAATAAAATATTCTAATTTATGCAAAATAAAAAAAATTCAAAAAAATTTTTATATGCTTATCTGATAGAGCTTGACGAGGCGCTCATTTTGTACTAGGTCATGCGAAAAAAATATGTTCGTCAGGGCAAAAACGCGTACGGAAATTTTAAAATTTCATTTTTTGCCATGTTTTAAATTCAAAAGGATAGAGCTTTGATAATTTTTAAATATTTTCCAAATAAAAGGAAGCATAACGTACAACAGATTACGCTAATCATTTTTGCAATATATGTCTTAAAGAAAAAATAGGTTCTTCATGGCGAATGAGAAACATAGCACAGATGATATTAGGTAGAATTAAAAAAAAATCGTTTGTAGTGTTGGAGCGTTAAGAGAGTTAGGCCTGAAATTTTGCAGGGCTATGCACCTTCCCACCCTCTATTATACCAATGTAGTTCTGCAAAGAATTCGGGTGCTTGAGTACTTTAAATAACAAATTTATGGAAAAAAAACCAAAAGTGTAAAATAAAAAAAATTTACATTATTGCAAGGGCCCCCCCCCCACGTAATAGAAATTACGCCAAAACAAAAGACATGGTGACATGGAACAAACAACGCAGATAATTTTTGCTCTACATCTTTTAAGAAAAAAATAGGTTCTTCATGGAGAATGACTTTGTTAAATTTGATCAATTTTTCAAAAATAATGATTTGTAGCGTCCGAGCGTTTTAAGGACTGGGCTCAAAACTTTTATTAGGGTTATGTATTTGCATCCGTTTTATAGCTCCAAAGTTTTTTTTAGAAATATCCAGGTTGTTAAAGGTCCAAAGTAAAAAACCAATTAAAAAAATGGAAAAAAATGTTAATTCAAAAATCACATTCCTGGCCATAGACACGCCCCCCACGTGATACCATTTATGGCAAAAGAATTTTAATTTAGGCAAAAAAATTTTTTTCAAAAAAACAGCCCTAAAAAATCAGGATTTTTCTTTTTGAAAATTTGACAGCACCACGTGACTCACCGCCCCAAGATACATCTGGGTGCCATATTTTGCTTACCCTGGGCAAGATTTAAATATTTTTTTGGAGGACCCAGGGTTATATATCAGCCAGTATGTAACTACATAAGCTTTACTGGACTTTGTATCGAACCCTGTGGTTTTTGACTGTCACTATTTTTAGCCATTCTGGGAGGTTACTAAGCACCCCACGGGAGTCCAAACCCTGTTGGAATTTTCGGGGTACCAATAAAGCCCGCTGAGGTAGCAAAAATGCTATTAGGTGGAATGTTTTTAAAAAAAAACATGGATGAGCTCCTTAAGTTGGAAACTGTTGACGAGTCGGCGGTTTGTAGAACACGCCCCCAGGGGTATGTGTACCAAATTTGGTCACATTTGATCAAACCCAAGCGCAGAGGGTTGAAATTCGACCTAATTGCAACACCTCTAGTTAGGGTTAGGGTTAGGGTTAGGAGAGGTTGACAGAAAGAAGTCTAAGGTTTCATCCCCAAACCACAAGTGTGTAGGCATAATTCACACAAGTAACACTGAATGTCACATTGATTGCATTTTACAGGTTTGGCACAAATACCACATGGGAACTTGTACACAGGTCCAGGATTTAATTGATATCTCCACAAAGTAATAATAGATTAACCAGAAGAACTGACTTGGGTTTAAAATTCAAGGTGGAGGTTTGTTGATGTCGATTATTCGGTGCTAAAAAGGCTTCTGCTCTATTAAAATTAGTTATCCAAGGCTTGATAACATTCAGAATAATGGCAGGCAATTTTATATCAACTTTACCCTGACTTAGGACTAAGTTGAATCGAACAAATAATGCAAAAAAAACACAAGTATTAGCAGAGCTTGAAAAATTGTGACCGCCATGTTTTGGTGCTTCCACCTTTTTGGCCATGCAAACTTTATAACTTTTTGACCATGCAGACATTTCATTATGGTATATGCTTTCCACACTAATGAAATGTTGGAAATTTGAACACGGTCATTTTGACAGTCATCCTGGAATAATATTTACTAAATATTTTTGGAAACTGTGTACAAATGCTGGCATCATAATAATCAGATGTGTTTGACCAATTTGTTTGATTTGATCTTCTGTACCCAAAACGTTTTTGACGACTATTATGCTGACGTGGATTATCTTGTCTCGATACACACCAGTCCGTTTCAACCATATAAATATTTATTTTAAAAGGTTGAATTTTTTTGCTGCTGTTAACATTTCAGATCACAATGTATCATAATTATTTTTAAGATAGGCTTTTAAATATTTTTTCATCCTTGACAAAGCTATAGGCCATCTTGAAAGAAACTATAGGCTAAATTCATTGTTCGACTGGCAATCCGCATGTTTAAATGTAAAAAAGTGTTTAAAAATTAGAAAAGCCCTGTGTCATTTGACGTTTTTATGAACTTTTAAATTATACAAAAGCTTCGAGATAAAACTAGTTTTTATATAATGTGCATGAAATATTTAAATTTTTAAATACTTTGTGCTTGTAAAACTGTGACAAAAAACTATAGCTTTCATATTACTTTGATGTGTAGATTTCAGGTGTACATATAAAAAGCAAAAAAGTGTTTAAAAATTAAAAAAAGCCTTTTGTCATTTGATGTTTTTCTGAACTTTTGAATTATACAAAAACATCGAAATAAAACTAGTTTTTATACAATGTGCATCGAATATTTAAATTCTAAAATACTCTGTGCTTCTAAAACTGCGACAACAAAGTAAATTGCATAAAACAACCTTTTATAATTTTTCTAACGATAATACGTTTCCTAACTTTAATTTTGCATTCGAATGTCCAAAGGTACAAATGAAAATGCATCAATGTTTCTTAATTTAACAATTGTTTCCACCTTTTTCAAAACAAGGTCACAAGTCGCTACTTTTTAAGCCTTGTCATAAAACTTTAAATTAAAAAAAAAACCCAACAAAAGCCCATCTTTTAAGTCTTTCAGGTCGAATGTATAACTAATTATGAATAACTTAAGGGGGTGAAGTTAACTTTCTTTCCGCTCGCTGTCACTTAAAAACTCGCTCATAATTTTGCATTTCCTGCAAAATGTAAATACTTTTTCTGATAAATCGGTACGCCCTCGAATATTTTCAGTTTAAATTTGCTTTTTCAACCCCAGCGATATATTGTACAATGTCAATAAATTGCAGGGGGGCTCTTTTTTTAGAAAAGATTATTCTTAATATTTAGCATAACTTAGTCCGTTTAAATGGTTTTGTTGCTTATTCTTGTTTTGCTTCTTCCTTTTCAAATCTCGCTTTTAACATGCATTTTGCGTGCTTGCCCCAGCTCCCCGTGCATCACACATAGACAGACAAATATTAAGCCGTTCCCTGCTCGTGTTTTACTAAGCCCTGACTTTTAGCACAAAATTTTTACTGTGCTTGCAACAGGAAGTAGTGAAAAAACTCCTTAATTCAGACATGACCATCAAAAGTTGCAATGGGAAGCCATTGCAAGAATCATTGTGTATGGCTACACAGTTGCTAACAGGGTGCTTATATAGAAGGTGGGAAGTGAGTGCTCAAGATTAAAAAAACCTCAAGTGGTTCGCTCAGTACAGCCAATGTTTCTGTTGCTCGATAGTTGAGTAAGCCGTGAACAAAAGTGGCACAACCATTTTAGCGATTACCTCGATACAAGCTTGAACTATCCGTTCGTAGTGCACGTTAACGGTTCGTTGTCTTCTGTAAAGTTTTATAACAAGTTTTATTAAGTTTAACAGAAATACCATTTATGTAATAAGCAAAAAATTAAAAATTTAACTGGCGACCATGAAAGACATAGTGAATTTGCATAATTGGAGGGCATCTCAAATCGATAGCTTTTACTAAATTTGTCATAGCACGTACGTTACGCGGAGTAAAAATACGAATTAAGGCTTGTTCGAAAGAGAAAAAAACGTGGTTTAAAACAAGTCCAAAATTGTTCTATAAGCTTCAGTAATTTAGAAATAATTAGACACAAAACATGGGCTCCGTTTTTTTGATACACCCTGTATAACTGCACTGAAATACAGCAGCGGATTACCACTTCAACCAGAAGAACTCCTTCTATATAGTTTGATTAGAATATCTGTACCTGGTAATAATATAAACTATGTGAAAGGATATTCACCAGAGAAGTTTGAAGGAATATCTAATGATGTGTGGGATGTTTATGGCATTCACTTTGACTGTGTAAGCTTGCAAAACTATTTCTATAGATCTATCACAAATTGAACAAAAGGCTTGGGTAAAATTTAACAGGATTCTTTGATGGAAATATTCCATTTGAATGTGGACACTACAATAAAAAAGCACCAACAAGTACTTACTCTACTAATTAACAACCATGAAGTGAGTGCTCAAGATTAAACAACTTCATGTGATTCGCTCAATACAGCCAATGTTTCTGTTGCTCAACAGTTGAGTAAGTCGAGCAGTCTTGCCTACAAGGTTAACAACGGTAAAAGTGATAAAATCTCCAGAAGATTTTCCTAAATGGAAACTTGCTGCAAATGTTGCAAATGTTGCAAAATCAGAGGTGTATTTGCATTACTTTGGCAATAATTGTGCTAGCACAGAATATCAAGTTAAAGTATTAGCATTTATTGTTAAAGAGAGACCAAGGCAAAGACCAATCATGAGGAGTATTAGGACATGTCAAATCCTATCCATAGTCTTAGTGACTTGTATATGTTAATTGAGCAATTAGAGAAGTGTTGCATTTGTCCTGGGATGTTTGCTAATGCCTACAATGATTAGATACAAGGTATTCATTGATGTGAAATACCAGTCTACAAAACTGTTGCTGAAGAACCTGCAGCATATGTAGAAAGATTACCATCTAATTTAGAAGTAAAAATCATTTGATCAACAAAGTGTCAATTGATAGTTAAAGCTGGTGGCACTTGTGAAGCCTGTGTACAAGTTTATCATTATATGCACAATCTTAAATTTCGGAGTAAGAATAAGAATGTTGACAGCATGGCAAACTTTGTAAGGTTTGATTACATGACGAGGGATAACCTTGTTGAAAAGTTGGTATATGGCTGACCTAATACATAAACTTGAGACAAGAGTGACTTAAGGAACATCAAGGTACAATGAGTACTGTTGGTCAGGTTACTGATGCTGACTTTAGGATGTTATTTGACCAGTTAAACACTGTTTTGAAAAAAGTAAAAAAAAAAGTATTATAACACTAGTTACTGGAAAGACTGCAGTTATGAAAGTGAGTTTGAATCAAAAGGATTTGTTAATGAAACACATCATAACATGCCATATGAAAACAATCTGTTATGTTTCACCTATTGAGAGGGCATATACCTGTGAATAGCTTTGCTGTATGAAAGGATTTAGTAAAAAGCACCTGCTTGACAATCATATCATTGGTAATGAGTCCAATCTTTTCCTAATTACTTTTTTCAAAGATCAAGGTAAAGCACTTGATGTACCTGGAGGACAAATAAGATGGCATTCTTCCATTTTGAAATGGTGTCCTCGACTGTATACACGATCACATTCACTATATTCTGATTTAAGAGTGTTGGGATTTTTGAAGCTCCTAGTCTAGGAGAAGGGGGGGTATCGTCACCCGAGGAAGGAATTTATGACAGTGCGTGACTTTGATCAACTTGGGTGCGCTGATTTCAAAAATCGATGTTATACGGGCCAATACAGGGGCCTTTAGCCTCGTTTTGATGCTTATAGCCTCGTTTTCGTGCATAGATAGGAAAGACGTTAGTTTGCTTAGTTAGGCATGATAGTTAGTGATTTTGGTCTATTTTGCTGCACTGATTTCTAATATCGTGTTATATAGGCCAATACAAAGCCCTTCGGCCTCGTTTTGGCCCATACACAGCCTCATTTTGATGCAAATACTGGGAAAAGGTTGGTTGGCTCTGTTGGCCAAGGAAAGTAGTGATTTTGGTCCGAGCTGATTTGAAAAATCGATATTATAACAAGATATACTGGCGGCTTCAGCCTCTTTTTGTTAACATAGCGTTTTTTATGAGTAAAATCGTGGGAAAACCCGACTTAGATATGCAAGGGAACTGGTAATTTCGGGTCATTTTGGTGAGAAAAACAATGCTGTTGCCCCATTCAATGGAGGTCATTTATTGCATGATATTTCAAGCATGTACATTGTGATCACAAACTTTCATTCTATTTTTTAAAATTCACTAACATCTTCAATTTCCACATCTAAATCATTCTCGTATTCTTCATCATCGGAGCAAGAACTATTCGCACTATCCGTTGCTGCAAGTAGCGCATCAATCTCCTGGGGGTAACAGATGTCACTCCAGACAACATTTCCATCTGCGTTCCATCCATGTTCGTCAGGGCTTTCAAGATCCATTTGTAGCTGACCAGAGTGTCGGAAGATGTAATCGATGTAATTTGCTCTCATGATGTGATAGCGCAGATTTGAAGAACATGGTGGCATCAGACTTAGGTCGATGATCTTATTTTCCTTGCGGAACCTGTCCCAAAATACTTTCCTCCTTGCCTCATTTACTGATTGGATGCGTGGATACCCGTACAAAGAGCAGACGAACCATTCCAAACGCCGAACTAACTCCTCACTTACTGTGACCTCTGTACCCAAGGATGAGAATAACTTGACAAAAGCATTATTCTTTGTCACGGTTTTCCACACGGCTAGCTTTTTCTTTCGAAAAAAGCTGGATACATAATCATTACCAGAAAATGCGTGCATTCCCAAAAGAGCTCTTCTTTGGTCAGGGGGCCAACCACTTGACGTCACGTCGATGATTTTCCTGTTTTTCCCGGTGCCATTATCGATTAAAATCTGCGTGTCCAAAAAATCATGACAAACGAACAATGTGATTATATCTATATCACCAGATGGCGACCGTATCATTGCAGTTGAACCTGGAGGCAATTGACTAGCGTGCAGAAATGCAACGAATTTTGTGTCCACTTCTTCATGGTCGCTGGTTAATTCTGGTAGTGCAATTGCTTTATCTTGATTGATCTTCTTGCACACCGACTGGTTAGAAAAGTATACGACTTTATCGCCAAGGCTGTTTTTGTCTTCTTCAATGGACTTTTGTATCAGATCAAAAAGCATTGCCTTTTTATCCCCATTGCGAAGAAAGTTGGAAAAGTCATAAGGCACCTTCATGTCAGGGCTGTTAAGAACATGCCGTGCACCAACTCCTCTAGCTTGCTGCTCACCTCCTTTAATACTATTTTTCTTGTATGTGTCGCATAGCAGATAAATGATCTTGTATTGCTTTGGGATAGTCATCATAATCTTGGTGGCGAGATCTCTTATCGTTGTAACCTTTTCAACAATACACCGAATAGCAGCAGCAAGATCCAAAAAATAAATCTGCATTCTTTCTGCGGGAGGGAGGTCTTCAAAGTTAAGAATAGCCAAATCGGACATGGCTGCAAGGAATAACTTACTCTTCACTGTCTTTCGGATAGCTCCATCAGGAGTACTCAATGGGAGGCTGACTGGTGCAAGTGGGTAGATAAGACAACTGTCAAGATCAACCGCCGTCTTTCGCTGGTGAGATAGAGCAACTAACTTCCCGAGAATATCCCTCTGAAACATCACTTCCTTGCATTTACCGCCGATGTTTACCTTACTTTTTCTGGAAGAATCTGTGAATGTTTTAGGTTTGCATTTGCGTATGGGATCAAAGAATTTTTCTGTAGATTCGCTACTTGACATTCGCTATTCAAACTCATGGAGCATTTCTTCGCCAGCTTTCTCTATGCTTAAAATACTGTTGCTGACTTCCTTAGAAACTGGACATCCCGACACAAGATTGTACAACTCACATTTATCAAGTTCTCTGCTAAATGGATTGATAAATTGTGTTGTAAGCGCTCCGATTATGTTTTAAACAATTTTGTTTGATTTCAGAACTTCACTTGGTCGAAGACACTTGCGAGGATTTGATGTGGTCTTGGACAAACCAGTGATATCGATGAGTGATTCTACAAATCGAATCTGACATGGTTGATTCATTACCCACTTGGAAACAGCAGTTTCACTCGCAGCGAAATACGTCACTCCACCTGTAATGAAAATGCTGTGGTCAGTAAACATTATGTAACACAAAAAATTAGATGACGTACAAAAGTAGGTGCCCTTTCGAAATGACTGCCCCTGCAGTGATGAATGGATATAATGGAGAGGCCAATTAAAATTGCGGACGACTTTTTCTGTATAAAATTCAGTTAGGTCACTATTGCTCAGCGAAACGTTGTTGATTTCAAACTGGTACAATGGTTTGCTCCCACAAGAGAAGTAGAACACCAACAATACTGTAATATTTACTTCACCTTAATACCTAACTAATATATGAGGGAGTATTTATAACAGTTCCTCAATTTCTTTACATTTCCACCTGAAAGATAGTGCTAAACTTACCAGCCGTTTTTGCATTCTTCATGTAAGATTGCTCACCAGCCAAATCAATTGCTTGTCCTATACCGAGGTTCTTATGTCTAACAGATAAACCAACAGTTTCCATTTTAGTTTTGGCTCCTGGATGGGTGTCGTTAAGACATTCAAGCGACTTGACATAGTAGCTGCCATATCTTGAATAGTGAACCCTGTCAGTCGTGAAGCATAGTGCCAATGACTGCCGCCACATAAGAAGGCGAAGTTCAAAATCGTTGACATTGATGCCATAGTGCAGCTTGTGCTGCCGTTCAACGAGCTTCGAGTACATGGCCCAAAATTGAGGAATTTTGCCAAATTCTCCATCTAAGCATTTCTTTTTTTGCTCTTCATAGAATTTCCCATACTCAGCAACCGAAGTATCCTCGAGCAATGGCGAGATATTGGAATATGATGCCTGATCCAGTGCAAATTCTTGTATAATCCTTGGCACATCTGGTAGATATTCCTGCACGAATAACCTTTCAAGTGCTTCTGAAAATGCTTTGTCCACAAGCCAACAGTGATTGTAATGCTTCCCCCAAATTAATCCTTTAATTCTACCTGAACTGCAAAGTCCAGTCTGAAATAAAATCTCTTCAAAGCCACTTCCTGAAAAAAATTATCTGACGACGCCAAAAAAAGCCATCATGGCATGAAAGTCACCAAGATGTACAATGATATCTGACCAGCTATCTGGATTATTCCAAATGACATGATATGCCTTAATTGCTGCATCTACGTCGAATGTAATGCGCGTGTACCGCATGTTTGATTGCATTGATAACTTTCAGGATGTCAAGAATACTTGAACAATCGTCTCGTATTCTGTGATGGGTGCTTGGACTGGTGGCAAATACATCATCTTTGTTGCATGAGACTCAGCTTTTTGAAAGAGAGAAATAATCCAGCCAACGAACCTAGGATGTATTTGATCATTTGCACTGAGGTTTCAAACAGTCTTCCAAATATTCAGCAACTTCGTTGCCACTTCGTCAGCGTTGTTGTTGATTTCTTCACACATCTCCTCGTCAAACTTAGGTGGGTTGGTTTTTTGGTTTACCTTGAAATGCTATTCCAGGGGTATTATGGATTGACCCTGAGCCAGACGCGGTTTCAATATTCCTATCGAAATTATCCCACCAGAATATTGTCGACACCTTAAAAAATAAAGTGTGTTAAAATTGTTGGAAATTTTTGGCAAGAATCTTTTGGCCTCTAAATCTCAATTAAAACATACTTACTTTACTGCCACATTCGGCTGGAATGAGAGGCAGGCTCATTGACATGGACTGAAAATGTTGAACCAGCTCCGCCTGTGCAGTTTCGATTTCGCAGGTCTTATCATAGTCAATGCAATGTCCTAATCTTGACAAGATTGTTAAAGGCAACTTTTGCCCTGTTAAGCTATGTAAACCAAGACCAAGTGAAGCATGCTTTAACAACACAAAAGTACCCTTCGATAGCGCATGTATGACATCTTGACTGAAAGAATCGCTTAAACGTTTTGTCTCTTTCACATCGTGGTGACTATCGGTAGGCGAGAGTAATACGTTAGAAAACAATTGGAGTAATGCTGGAGACTCTCTTTCTTTCGACGTCAAGCTTTCTATCGTTGGAGGCCAAGGTAAAGGGGTACTTTCCTTTACAAATTTCAAGACAACATCATGCAACAATGAGGCAGCTCGTTTAACAGCATAGTCTTCACTAAATTCTAAGCTTTTCGAAATTGTTTGGGTTTCTAAACATTCACGGCTAATTACAACTTGCTAAGTGTGGTATTTTGTTGAAATAAAAAGAAGACAGTCACCGTATTTCTTTAGTAATCGTTCTTTTAAAGCGTGTCTCCGTTGACGTACGCCAGTTCCAATGCCATACGCCCCCATAAGGGATTCCATTGAAATACACTGTTGACCACCAATGATATGATCATCAACTACTTCGCATACAACTTCGAAATTACCAAATCCTCCTGTTGTTTCAATATTTTCATTTTGCCCTTTATCCCACACCAAGCGTGTGTACTCTCTATAGCAGTATTCGTGTCTCTGAAAATCTTTTGCAATTAAGTCAACGTTTTGAACTGCAATGAGCATCTTCTCATCATTCCTCAGTTCTGCAGCTTGTTTTAGTGTAATTTCGGCCGATTTTGTAACTATTTTTGTAGGTACCTGTCGTTTTCCTTTCACTTTAATAGCAGTCTTTTTGCAAATCATACAATGATCTGGAAAACGTCCCCTAGAGTCCCTATTGGGGTATTCTTCAGTTCTTAATGCATTGCGCGGAAGTCTTTGCGATCTTTTACTTGTACTTGCTCCTCCATCCTGATTAACTTCTCTTTTTAACAAAGTTTTTGCATACGTGAACTTTTGGTAACATTCTCGGTGATAATATAATTCTTTTTCTTCAAATGATTCTGGAATCCGGCTACATTGTTCATCATGACTATTTTCACCTTGGACCAGAGATCAGCTCGGACCAAAATCACTACTTTCCTTGGCCAACAGAGCCAACCAACCTTTTCCCAGTATTTGCATCAAAACGAGGCTGTACAGGCCAAAACGAGGCTGAAAGCCTTTGTATTAGCCTATATAACATGATATTGGAAATCAGCGCAGTGAAATAGACCAAAATCACTAACTTTTATGCCTAACCAAGCAAACTAATGTGTTTCCTATATATGCATGATAATGAGGCTATAAGCATCAAAACGAGGCTGAAGGGCCCGGCGTTGGCTCGTATAACATCGATTTTTGAAATCAGCGCCCCCAAATTGATCAAAGTCACGCACTGTCATAAATTCCCTCTTCGGGTGACGATACACCCCCTTGTCCTCCTGGATTATCCACAGTGAACGAACTCTCTGATTACAAAAATTTCTGCTCTTCTAAATCTGGATGGCAAACACCTGTTTTGTTGGTATGAGATATGCTATTGAAAGTCAGGGAATTAATAATGTAGAAAAAATGTGTGGTCTTTTCTTTAGCAAAGTGAAAATCACAGGTCTTCTATTTGATCCATCATCTTGGGAATTAATCGGCAATCCCTGTTCTCCAGTTGTTTTTTTTCAAGAGCCTCTTTAGCTCATTCAGTTATCCATGTGGTTATTTCCTAACAAAAGGTAATTCAGCATATAACCTAAATCAGATCTTTTGGCAAGGAGTTAGTTTATTACAAGCACACACTTTCACAGTTCTAGTAATATGCTGTGATGGAGCAGCTAAAAACAAGCTTTTATGTTAATGAATGGCTACAATGAAGACAACAGCTTAACTACAAAGCCATTTTCAAAGAAACCTTTAATATTCCTATCCAATGCACCACATCTTCTTAGTAAACTCTGGAATAATATTTTTAACAGTGGGTATAAAGAAGAATCTGCCAAATATTAATGATGCTTAACACTTGATTCAAAGCCAGTTCTTTGGAACCACATTTATTCTGTCTACCGGAGGGACTGTGGCCGGCACTTATTTTCGACAGATATCAGAAGTTCCCATGTCCACTTGGACTCACTTAGCAAAATGCAAGTAAAACTTGCTGAAAAGGTTTTAAATTCTAAAGTAATAGAGGATATGGAGCTCCATAGAGTCTGATACAACTTCATCCACCCAGAAATACATTCATTGTTGTGAGAAACTTTGGAATGTTTTCACTGATACTCAACTATTATCATCAGATCAATGACTAAAACAACTGAATGATGTCCTGCTATTCTTTTGCAACTGCAAGGATCAACTTTCTAATCAGTATATGACAAAAACTGACAGAGCCTTTCACTTTATAAGTTGGCAGACAATGTTTGATTTACAGGTAAAGTTTTCCTCCCTTCCTGACCTATTAATGGTGCTCAGAGTGCCACTCGGGTAATTGTTCTCAAATTGATCTTCAGTCATATTATGCCATTTTAATGTAGACATGCCACATACATGTATAATTTCTTGAATTTACTTCTTAAAATTTAGATTGCAATTAGATTGGTAAGTTATATTAAAAGTCTAGAGTTTAAAGCAAACTATAGAAGTCATCATTATGTCATTCCCAAAAGATTCAACCAAGATATTGTTAAGTCTTTCTTCTCAGTATAAAGGGGAATGCAGTGGCTCAAGGTGGCTCAATAGTCAAAATTGGGTAATTTTGAAAGCACTATTTATCATAGTGGAAATGATTTTCTAGCAATTTAATTTGAATGAATAAATGCAAAGGTCTAAGAACTTCAACTTACAAAAAGAATTTTACCCATATTTACAGTTGCCATGGAGTCACACCTGTTTTCCTCCCTGCCCCATTTTTCAAGATGTCAAACTGTCAGTCATTCAACACTAATTTCTCTTAAACTATTAGTGCTACAGCTCTGAAATTTTCTGTGTGATATAAATAGAAGAAAAGCTGTGCAATAACCTATTATTACGCAGATGCTGTAATGGTTTCATATATTTTAGCATTTTTCAAAATTGATTGCAGAAAATCTAGAAACACAAGTTTTCTAAAGCTTCTAGAGTGTCTGAGGCACTCAAACAGGAAAATAATATGTCATTGCACAAATAATATTAGTATAAACTCACAGTGAAAATTTCATTCTTGTATCTACAATACTTCTCAACATATTGCTGTTTTTGCTTCTCAAAATGTCCAAATTCTCAAATGTAAGAAAAACCACAGTAAAGTTTTATTCTAGTGCCAAACTGTAACTATAGTTCATGTTGCCATCTAGAAACCACCAGCCTCATACTGGGGTCTCTTTAGCTTCCTGAGTTTCATTGTATCCTCTTTTTGCCTGTCTAATCTTCCTGCGGCATCTTTTGGAGATGTCTGAGCTCTTTCGCCGCGAATGCCGAATCCCGTCTTTGTCAATTTTCTTGGACGCTTTAGATAAATGAACTTCAGGGTCAATGCCAAGGTTTTCCAGAACAGATAAAATTATTTTGCATCCATCATTGAACTGACCCACTGCCAGATAAGTTGCCAATTGCACAGTTGGAAGGCTGAAACTTTTCCAGCAACCAATGATATTCCAGACACCACACCATACGAAGAAGAATGTCCTCTGCATCACCATGTTCCATCAGCTGATATGCCAATGTCATACTTTCCATCTTCTTCTGCTTCATAAAATTTTTTGGTTTGTTGACTTGCATTGCTCATGCTCTCTTTACAAACCAGTTCAGCAGCAGCATTTATGCGTTTTCATTCATGGGTGGTGGCATGTTCATTGTGCCAGCAAATTTTGAAAGTCCTGTGTGACCATTACCAATGTTTCTTCCAACCAACACAGCTCTTCGATTTACCTCAAAAGCTTTGCCATTGTGCACCTTTCCTGACGTATACAAGCTCCTTTAATATTTACAATTCCGAGCTGTGCATTCTAGAATCACCTGTGTGGCAACTCCCTTTTTCGATTCTAAATTTTCTTTCATGACCATATAGCCATTACGACAATCAGGACGCCAAAACGTCCACATTACTTCTGTAAGGATTGTAAGAATGCCAAGATCGATAAAACGAAAGCCTCCATTGCCTTCTGGTGTGTCACTTTCATCTTCACTAGAACTTGATAAATCAAGCTTTCTCAAAGAAGCAGGCACGAGTATCTTCGGTTCAACACAACTCTCGCTTGACACCTCGATAGCTTCACTTACTTTGGGGGAACTATCAGTCGCTGCAGCAGCAGATTGATGAGAATCTTGTGTTTGTGTATACACATTCCCAGTAAATTTTCTTTTCTTTCTTCTTAACTTCTAAATTTCTTCTTAGGCAGCATTATTCAACAAAATTAGATCGCTTTATATAATACTGTTTCGACTCACATGGAAACTTTGACTGAAGTGATACATTTTTAATTTGGAACTGCTCCTTCAACAGTTGTGAACTAGTTAACAGTCCTTCATAAACTCTGTTGTTTAAGGTGGCTATATAACGTTTTAGAAGTCATAAAATACACCAATGCACCATTATTTAGCATAAAAACAGCCGAAAACAAACATGGTTACCATGGCAACGACATCCAAAATTTGTAGCATGGTCTACAAAATGCTCACTTTTGATGAAAATAACCAATCTTTCCAAATAAAACGTTTTTTTGGGCTAAGGTACAAGGGTCCCACATGCAAAATTTAATATTTGCAAATTTAATATTTTTTTCGAAAATTTTGACTATCGAGCCACTCAAGCAACATAACAGCATACACATGTGCATACTATGTAAATAGCACCATTTCACATCAACTGGCCAAATTAGTTGCAAGGAAAGAGACTAGTGTATTTCAAGGTTACGTAGATTACTTGTGCAAGGTCAATCAAGAAAATAATGATGTTGATGTTGATGGCATTTTTTATCATGTATGGCCTCTAGAAATCTAGCCAAAACACAGAGTTTGGGAACTATGTGCTTTAGCTTACATACACACCTCTGTTATTTTGTTTCCAGTTTTGTCTTGGTTTCCAAACTCTTTAGAGGGTAAAAGTGTGTGTGTTGGGGGGAGGGTTAAAGTGTTTGACTTGTCTAGATTTCAGTGAAACATAGTATTTGCAGACAAATCATTTCTTTTCCCTGCAATATTGCTATGAACATTGCAATTTAGTATTTTTACACAAGTGAACATAAGAAATCCGACATTGTGATTGGTCCAATATGACGTGACATTCCTTTATATTCACCTACAGGTGAATATAACAGTAAAAACAAGTTTACAAAAAGGCGCCTAGCCTCCGTTTTGTGCAAATTACGGACAAAGAAATGAACAAAATTAAAATAACTTGTGTAAAAACACTAAAACAATTATTCGCCTCAGGCTCGGTGATTTTTGAAAAATATTCACCTCGACTTTGTCTCTGTGAATATTCCCGGATAATCACCTTGCCTTCGGCGAATAATTGTTAAATGGTAATTGCTCAAACCAACCACACAAGAACTTGATGGTTGCAACTACGTCTATTCTAAGCAAATTCGAAACATTAGAAGTCATTAACCGAATAATATGAATATTTTTTATTATTAGTGACTTTCTGTGCAATGGTTTTTGTATATCTGTAATCTGTGTCAAATTTACATTATATTTAGTTGCTTGTCAGTATTTCTACCAGCAAAAACATGCCATGGAAATATTGAAACCAACAAATTTACTTAAAAATTGACATAGTTACAAATTGCAAGTTTGTGGAAACACAGTCAGTTGAGCAACTTCCAGAGGGAATTGATGGACTAGTAATATATCAAAAGTTAACCATTTTCCCAACAAAGCAAAAAAGGCCTTAAAACATGGGAGAAAGTGGGGGGAAAATCTGCCCAACAAATTAGAAAGGTCTCAGCTGTGTTCGATTTTCTGATTGTGAAGGCTCTTAATGTTCTATGTCGGATCGCTGCCCTTTCAAGATCCAGTACAGGGTAACAAATACTACCCAATTTGAAAAAGCATGATAAGAGAATTACATGTAAAAACTGTGGAAAACAGAAGGAGAATTTGTTCCATGTAAAGCCTGGCACTACCCGAGTTTTGCCAAAAATAAGGTAGCAGTGTATTATACTGGACAGCGCACATGTACCGTCACTTCTGCAGCCGAAAAGAAAGATGTCGAGAGTATTGAGCAGTTAGTTCGAAATAACCCAAACATCAAAACCACTGAAGTTCAGTCTGCCATTATCATAACTACATTTCAGCAGCAAATGGACTGGACTGGTGTTGAAAAAGAAGTTGCTTCAATGATCAACAAGAAACAAATTAGTAACATGTAGACTATAGGCCGTACGGTTAATATGTTCCTAGATTTTGATTTTTGTGATCCCTGAATTGGCATGGAGTAAAATGTACTTTGATGTGTAAAACAGTATATACTTGATACACATTTGATAGTTCCCACGTGTAGAAATTGGGTAATATGGTGCAGTAGACTTTAATTTTAATGTCCATTGCACTTTTATTTAAGTGGCCTTCTTTTTCTACTAGTTAATAGCAGGCAAACAAAGTTTTTATTACATTTTTTGATGCACAAATACAATATCTTTATCTTTTTTCACCCCATTACGAATCTATTTTGACAAAATGCATTTTGTACAAAATGGGAGAAAATATTCAAACAAAACGCCTGAGAACATGAACAAAAATATCAAATGTTACTTTCACAAAGTACAAAACTGTTTTATGTTATTGTATTGCCTATCCATTCAAAGCTCTTCATCAAGATTTGTGTGTTTCTCCTCTTCATCGTCATAATAATTAATATTGCAACAATTTTACACGTGCAAAGCTTGGTGCAAAATACACAACAATTATTACTTGCATGAACTACTTCACATTTTGACTTTTTGCAAGTACAAGTTGAAAGTTCAAGGATGCTTTCTTGAGCTGGTTGCATGATCATCCAGTCAATTTCGAGCTCATTGTCAGGTAGTTTTCAGCCATAATCGACAGGGGATAGAACGTCAGGACGTTGTTGTAAACTGCACTTGTAGATAGCAGATTGGAAATTTGCGCGTTGGATGTGCTTAAGTAACAAATCTTTATTAGGTGGCATAGTATTTTCTTCCTGATTAGCCATAAAAAACAATATGTAGCGGGCTTCATTGACTTTGCTGCAATCTTTCTGCCCATAAAGTGAACATACGAATGCTTCTGTAGTAGCTACTGTGTCTTCAGACACCGCAAATGTTTCTCCTAATAACTGAAATGCAGAACAGAATACTGGATCTTGCTGTACAAGTTTAAATAGCTTGAGCTTCCCTTTGCCGTAAAAGGCGCTAACGGAATTCACAACCAGTGAAACAATGAAGGTCAATCAGCACATTAGTAACGGCATCCCCCAGGTGCTGCTTTATTGACTGAACATGGATTGTGCACACGTGTTCATCTCTTCCTGTACGAAAATATAATCAAGAGCTTCCAATAGTTGAATCCAATGCGATACCAATAACAAGTGCATCAGTGTCCGGGCTTTTGATGATAATGCTGTTTTCACAAGTGTTTGCAATGTAGCTTGCATGTAGAAATATTGTTGTATCTGCCTCTTCGTGAGAACAATTGGGCAATCTTCTGAACAATTACAGATCGACTTAGTGGGGTTATTGAATTACATTGTTCGCCATGAGTCAAAAAAACAGTGACGCTCTTCAATGCAGCAACATCTGCCTTCTTCCAGGTCTCAAAGAAAAAATTCACTAAATTCTCTTTATTATAACCATGGGCCAAGTATGTCTTCCACTGTTTTGGAATTGGCTGGTCTGGCTGCGATATATGTATCTTTTGTGAACCACTTGCAGCTCTTTGTTGCCGCTTGGCATTCCTAATGCTTACTTCCAGGTAGCGATCTGTCATGAAATGTGTTACAGTTGATTCGTTGCTACATGCCAAACACACCAACTGCTTTAAGACTTTTTCTGCCAGCTGACCCATAGTATGTGGCATATTCTTCAAACTCATTTGTTGGAGCATAGCCATCCCATCGATTATCCAAACACTTCTTAATAGAATTTCAACACATGGAGACGTGTCAGGTCCGTCTTCTAAAGCATGCAATAATTTTGCCTTATTAGTCTTAACTAGACAGCCTTCATTTGTAGCTATAGACAAGGGAAATTGCCCCAAGCAATACGAAAGAATCTTCTGGTGATCGATGTTGCGCACTTTGCCGATGACGACAAGTCTTGCAAGGAGCTCTCTGTCACTTTGTACTTTTATGCTCTTACTTTTTAGAACCACTCTCTTTCGTTTGGATGCATGCATGAATGTTTTCAGTTGAAACTTCTTTAGGGTTTTGTTGAGATTAATCTCTCCCAGTAAGCGCTCCTTGCTGAAAGCAATGAATGCATCATCACCTTTTTTGTGGGCAGATCAGAACATACATTTTGGGGCGCGACGACGCCAGACGACAAATGCACAAGGTCACCTGGATCTGTTTCATGATCGTTTTCAAATGGGTTTTTCATGTTCAACACGGTGCTGATAATGTTCTGAACGTCACTCCTATCCTTGATCTTGATTTATCCTTTTCTCTTCTTGGCATTTCCTTGCACTGCCATGTAATGGATGCTCTTTCACGATGAGCTCTAATCCAACGACTACTGGATCCTTTGTTGGTCGTGAAACCTTTCACCCCTCCTCTTGTTTTAGAGTCTCTGTTCACAGTTTGCTCTATAGTCATATCGCAAGCAAATCCAGAGAAGCCGTGTGACATCATTGCTTTGTTCTTGTATGAAAGCTTTGTATCTTTTCAACAAGGCCTGAAAGGCAGACTCCTCCAGTAAATCTGAATACTTTTGACTTGGAAATGAAGACTGCAAACATTTTAACAGATTTTCATACTGCTTGGCATTTTTTTCTGAAAGAGCCTCTGAAAAACTCTTCCAACGCAGAAAATGTAGTGCTTGTGACAACGGATGATTCTGTTATAGTGGTAGCCATTCATATTTACACCATTAACTGAACCGGACGCAACAATTTCCGACTCGATGAAGATGTCCTGTAGCCCTGCATCTCGAAACCGCTCACCAATTCAAGCCAATGCAGCCATCACAGTTTTGTCAAACATTGTTTTTAATCAAGTAAGCCGAAATACTTCCTTGTCTCTTATTATCTTACTATTGATTGCATATTGGCAGAATTCCTCAAAAGACTGGCATAAAGTGCTTCTGGCCTTCCCTCTTTGGGCTTTAAAAGAAATATTGTATACTCCCTGCGACAATTTGCGTGGTACCTGACCTCTATTGCAACGCAATCTCTATTTTCGATGGGATTAAGAATTGCATCATCTTGTTTCAGCTTGGCAGCTTGCAATAACTGCTCTCCATCTACCAATTCACATGCAACCAGGCGCTCATAGGAACAGTTACCATTGGACTTTTGATGTTTTTTTGTCCTGCAAATCATGCAAATATTGGGAAGGGCATTGGGTGACCTTGACTGCTGTTTTAGTCCTAAATCTGAATGAAGCAAGTGTTTTTTCTTTGTTGAAGGCTCCACCTCCTCATTAGATATTAAATTTGGTGTGCCACATTCGTTGACAATCCCCACCTATTAGTATGCAGAGAAAGGAATATTTAAACTTTTTGGTTGTGAATACTGTAATTGTGTGCTTGTAAAAGCTGGTTCAAACGTTAAACTATCTCTGTAATTAGTAAAAGCACCTGATCATTGCCCCCCCCACATACACTACTATTTATGACTACTCATCCTTTCAATGATCAATATTCATGACCCACCCAATATTTGCAAAAATATCTAAAATACTGTATATCATATATTATTCAAAAGCATGTTAATATACACCATAAACTCATTATTAAGCCCTTTGTCAATTAAGCCTCCTGATTTATGGCAATTCATTCTTTTATTTCTGAGTAACATGCCAGATTCATGTGCTTTCTCACTCAGTTTAATTATGTAATGTCGTATTACCAAAGGTAAAATACAAAGTTTGTAAACACATGTTGCTTTGTCATTATGATTTTAACAATAAATAAGCAAATAAGCCCCCCTCTTATTTAACCCCCTTCTCTAAGCATCTTCTCATGGGGCTGAAAAATGAGTCCCTGGAGGCTTAATAAAGACTTTATGCAATATATACATTTTGTGGCCAATCTTTAATTGCTTAAAAATATTCATGCTCAAAATCTTTACACAGAACATAACATTTGATAATTACCTAGCCTCCCCCCCCTGCACATGATACAGCACATAACAAATCCCCATTCTTTGTGTCTCAAATTTCACTGGGATATTTAATTTTTGCCCAAATAATAGTATGCAACTATGCCACAAAAATTGTACATTAAATAAAATATAAATTTTACATGCATTATCACAGCAAGAATGATGTATATCAATATACCAGTCATCCACTCTTGCTTTGATAACATTTTAATACAATAAAAATACTATAATTATATGTTATTATTACATGGTTCTTAAGTGCTCATGCCTGTTTTGAGGAATCGGTGAAATAATTGTAGCATTTTAGATGATAACCTCCATTGTCAGGTATAGGTATCTCTTCTAGGCCACATGAAACACCAACCAAACAGAGTTAATGGTCAAAATAGAATACCTGCATGCCGAAGAAAACAGACGTTTTTGCCTGTGTCCAAATGTAAAAGTAGCCATCCCTGCAGTTGATATTCAAAACAAATTAACATGAGGTACTTTGTACTATCAATTTGTGGTATAGGTGTTGAGATATCACGGTTTTTTAGCCCCAATATGGCGGAATAACATGAGAGCAAGGCTACTTACTTCAAGGCCCTACGTACTGTTTGGCTTTTAACCAAATCACACAAAAAATGTCTCGTATGAATGCATTTGCAAGGGACTTTCGAAAAAATGTGAGCAAGTTCTCGCTATGTTGTCACGTGACAAGTCACGTGATCAAAAAATATGGAATTTTGGTCTGAATTTGTTGTTGTATTTATCACACTATGCTATGACGAATAAAGATACATTTCAAATTGATAAAATACTGTTAATGTAACGGTTCAGTAACCCTATATGAAGTACATAACAGTTTGAGTAAAGTACTAATGTTACTGTTCAGCGAAGATAAATAAGGTATTCAGTTCATCTTCACCAAATAAATGTCAAAAATCATCATTTTCACTTTCTGGATAACTGGAGTCGACAACATCATTAACGGGGTTTGAACAGCTTTCATGATCTGCCATACATGCACGTGCTTCTGTACAAGGAAGGTTACTTGACTTGCACGAACAATTGCATAAGCATTTCGACTTCTCGCAGCCACAGGTTGTTAACTCTGCAATTCCTTCTGGTGCCGAATTTTTCATCATAAGCACTGGCTGTAGTACATCCTCTTCCAATTTCCACCCAAGTCCGTCTGGCGAAGGAAGGTTCTGCATTGGACAAAGTGCTGTATTCCAGATATATGTCTGGAAGTTGGCTCTTTTAATGTGATGTGATAGACAGTCAGATGTGGGAGGCAGATTGTCACTTGTCTTGTTCTTCTGACAGAAAAGGAAATGCCATGCATCGTCAGTTTCTGAAAATTTTTTGGCAGTGGTATACAAAGAACATACAAATGCCTCACAAGGCTGGAGTTGAGATTCTGGAGCAAGGGGCTCTTCGCCTAGGCTGGCGAGTTGCTGTTGTGCTTCGGAATTGTTGACCAATACCTTCCAAGACTTCTTCTTGCCAATACCTGAAAAAACACTTGTTGTATTGCAGCCTGTTAATGCATGGTAAGCAGGCAAGGCTTTCGAGAGCAGAGGACCTAAGGAGGATTCTAAAGTATGAATTGGAATGAATCTAGTTTTATCTTTCATTCCTGTCTGGAACCATAGCTCACGGCATCTGATATTCTGAAAATGAGCAACACATAATACTATCAGGGGACTGAACAACTACTCTTGGATGGGTGTTTTCGGCATGTTTTGTGTGCAGTAGAAGTCTTGTACCTGCTTCTTCCTGGTCCGAAAACAAAGACGAAACACTGGATGAATTTAATAAACTGTCTCTCTTCCATCTTTGAAGTCTCCTGCTATGACAACATTCTGCCGTGGGTGTAATTGTGTGTTCACCATGTTACGTAGAGACTCGTATAAGAATGTGGCTAAATTCCGCTTATTTTTCGGATTCGATATGAATTTCTTCCACTGGTTGGGAACTGGCGTATTTGGATATGAATCTTAATCTCCATGGACAAAATTTCTTCTCTTTCTTGCCGTTCCACTGCTTTGATAGACATGGTGCAGTACTGGTCAAATACGAGGTCTGCCCAGGCACAGTTATCCTGACTTAATATGCCATCTGGGCAAACGTTGCTGCTCCTGCTGACTTTACCATTTGAATCAATGCCATAGCATCGATGACAACAGCTGTCTGCAGTTCCGATACAGGTAATCTGGGAACAGAGTTGACATTTCTCTCCAAAATCGGCATCAATGCGCTCTTGACTGTCTTTTGCATTGTCCCATCTGGATGTACAAGAGAGATTGGAACGCAAGATAATTCGTAGCCGAGGATCTCTTTGAGGTTAATGCTTCTTGTTTTGGCCACTACCAGCAGTTGTCTGAGGAGCTCTCGCTCAGTGGTCAAAGTTATGACTTTTCCACGAATCCCCTTTTGAGATATCTTTAGCATGGTTAGTTTAAAAGTGTCAATCTTCAGCTTCTTAAGAGAGTCCCAGAAACAAACTTTATTGGCATCAAGCCTTGTGTTTATGAATTCGTGCATACTCGTTCCAATTTGAAATGCGTTTACCAAGCGATCTGCGACTTCGTTAGGTAAAACTACTCCTGTTACAATATTGCTTAGCGGGGTGCCGTCTGCATTGTTTTTGTTTTCATTAACAAATGGGTTATTTGCTAACCCAGTTGTAAGACATGAAACAAGTCACTGGACATCCTTCTTGTCTTGCTCGATACATGTAACACTTGTTTTCTTGTGTGTTCCTATCTTGTCATTGCCCATGCCACACATACTGTATCTTTAAGTGATCTTGTAATTGCTGCACGTTCATGACTTATCAAAAACCACCTTTCAACTGCACTATCCTGTTGAGTTATGCCAACCAAACCTCCTTTTGATTTTGAGTTGCAATTGATTGCTCAAGTGCCATATCTGACCAAACTTGACCAAAGGGTTGTTGTGAGCAACTAATACTGTGGTTACGAGCTATGTACTCCGAATACACTTCTGGGTGCTGTTCCTGTAGTGAATGCATGTCTGCCAAGTATATGGGGAGCCATCATGCGTAATTCACTCTGTCCATGGCGTAGAAATAGGGTAGCATCTAAGGGGTGGAAGACAAATGTAAGTTCCAGTTGCCAGTTCACTCAACTTTGATAAACTGAAGAAGAATGGTGACCATTGACATATATTCACTCCAGAATGCAATAGGCTGTGATTTGACTTTTCCTTTATTTTTAAATTCTTTGAATAAATGCATCACTTTACTTAGGCCATCTTTTTGCAAATGCCAGTTTTCTTTAAGGTATTTGTCTTTATTGTCGAATCTTGGTATTGCTTGAGTAACTCAATGATTTTTTTCTTTGAAGTTTCATCTATGCCAGGCATGGTTTCTTGGAGCTAACTTGTAAATGTTTTCCAGATTAGTCGAAACATAGCCTCTAGGCAAAGCTTGTGGGCTCGTACTCCACGATTGTATGACTTCCGTGCAATCAATGCGGTGGTAGTTCCAGGTGCATACACTCCTGATTCAATGAGGAGATCTTCCAGACCAGAGTTTGAATACATCATTCCAAGGAGTGAAAGGTAGTTCAACGCTATGTGAAACCCTCCTAAGTGAAGTATGACATTTTTAAACTCATTGGGGTACCTGATTTGAAGCTGTTATGCCATAACATAAATTGTCAAGTCAAAAAGTACAATCAATTTGGACTGTCCAAGAGCATTTGCCATCTTCAACGAGAGTTTCATGACCGTGTTGACTGTTCTGTACTCGTTCGCATCTGCCTGGATCATAGAAAGGTAACCAATGGAAGTAGGCATTGAAGGATCTGAGAACCTGAGGGACTGAAATCCACTCCAACCTGGAATTTTCTGAACATCAACCGTTTGATAATTTTCTTCAAACATAGTATTGGAACATATGCATAGGATAAGCCATACCAAGTCGTCTTGACAAGCTGAATAGAAAGTATCACTTGGTTTTAGCCAACTTGCATTTGTCAACGTGCTGACGTAATTCGTAACAGCTGGACGCTTTCCTCCAACATTGATATCCTCTACCATCACTATGGGTTTTGACAAATCTAAGGACCTTTTCTGCTGTGAGTGATCTGCGTAGATCTCGATGGGTGGCGTTGTGGGTGCGTGATGTTTCCTCTGGAAGGCAATGAAGGTCGTCCCATGGGTGGTGTTCTTTCCATCTATGGTTTCCTCATTGAAATCATTATTATCTGCTGCCATATGGACAAACACACCAGGTGATATGTTTGATGGAATGATAACACCTTCATTCAACTCTGATCTTGCCAGTGTTTCATTAGCAATGGCTGTTTCCACAATTTCAGTTTGTTCATATGAACAACAATGTCCCATTCGGTTGAGCCAAGTGATGAGCTGCTTCGACCTTGATAGATGCTTAATAGTTATACCTAATGATACATGCTATGGAAGCTTGACTCTGAAGTTACTTGCAGCGTGTATGACGTCTTGGCATATCATTAGTATCTTTCTTTCATGTGAAACATTTGAACATGTAAGGCTTGGATCAGCAACATACTCTTCCGAGGATACCATGTACGTTACCACCCAATACAGGTTATCAGGAATCAGTGCTTGCGCCTTCTGCATGTGAAAATCTTCAAGTGATAAGGGATCGGTCTTAATTCCCTCACACTGGCTTAAATCATTTCCGATAATGACTGCTGCTTTATATGTTGTCTTGGTGGGTTCATTTTGCTCATCGTTTATGAAATCATTTTGAGCTGTAACTGAAGTTGTGGTTTTCTTGATTGTTCTCCAGCTGCGTTAATAACATCAAGAAGTGATATGGAACTAAAGTAAACAATTTCTATTAACATCTCTCTTGGTCAGCATGTCCTTGTACAATTGTAATAGGTAATTCATACTGTATGCTTTTCCCTTAAGGATTTCAGGTCGTATCATGCTAAGGAACTCGGCAAATGCATCCTCGTATTCGTTGACAAGTTTCCCATTCATACACTGCGATTTGATATTTGCCTTGCTCACGTATGATGCATGGCAAGACTTATGACACTTGCCTTCAACAGTTCGTAATACAGGCAGTAACTCTTTGTCGCCTCTGCCCTCAGCAGCTGCTCTGATGCTATTGTACACTTCAAAAGTCACAATATTGATTATTTTATAATACTTTTTGCGAGAAGCATTCCGACAAAAAATACATTTGGCCCAGTCAATCGATGGACAGTTTCTTTGCGATTTCACACTCACTTTGCTTACTTCATTCACTTGAGGAGAGCTCGTTTGACTTGATGATAAACTATGTAAATTGAGCTCACTAGTGTAGGATGTGTGACATGAATTATGCCATAAAATCTCTCTGGAAGTAAGATTACCAATATCAATACGCAATCTGTCAAAACAATCATCTTTGCAAATATTTGTAGCAAAAATAAACTTTTCAATTGATGGAACTTGTGCTTTTCTTAAACAATCATGCTTGTTGCTTTCTTGACAAATTATACACTGCTTAAAATTAGTAAGTTTTTTTGTTTTGCAGGAAGCAAATGAACTCCATCCTCTGCAAGCATAACAGCAAAATAATGCTCAAGTTACGTCCCTGTACAAAATAGATCAATTTCAATTGAATTACTTATTTCATTTTTGCACATTATTATGTTTACCTCCATTACTCCAATAAATAACCACCGTTATTTGGCAGATTGTACATTGCATATAGCATTTTTCTCTTAGGAGGACGAAAAAGTACATTCATTTCCTCATCCATGACAGAAACATTCTGCAAGAGCAATAACATAACTGAACATACGACGCACTTCAGTTGCTATTACTAGGTATACCAAAAACTCAAAAACCTAAAATATAGTGAAATATAACTCAAACTAAATTCATTTTCCTATTTCTTTAATATTTCATTTTTACAAATTATTATGTTTACCTCCATGACTTGGGCAGTCTTAAAAATTGTGCTGTTCTCCTGTCATAAAAGCACTTTAAATTTGTTTAATGAATAATTTATAAATCATATATGGCCGCCAGTGAAGGAAGCCTGGTTACCTCGTCCAGTCGTGTTCGTGATGCATTCATCCCGGATATTGTATAGTGTTTCATGAATTGTAGTTTTTCTGTCATAGCATGTTAAAATGGCTTAATGAATGCATTTTAATGGTTGTTAATTGTGAAAGGCAATTCAACCACAAATTCCGTATTTTTAGGTCATGTAACTTGTCACGTGACGATATAATGAGAACTTGCTCACATTTTTTCAAAAGCGCCCACAGGTAGCCCGATAAGCGGCTGCACTTGCTGTCATCATAACATATCTAATATAATAAAAGGTTGGCAACTTCCCAGCGGATTTTGATCTGTACGAACTATATACACAAACTTACACACAAAAATACTCACACTTAAACACGGAAAATTCGAAAAAAAACTTACTCTGGAGGGACAATGACTTTTTTACAACATTTGACAAGTATTATTTTGCTTTGAAACGACTGAAAACTTGTGAGTTTTAGCAAAATACAAACGTTTTTAGGTTTAAAACGGCAGAAAATTGTTAGGATGCACAAAACCTGCCTGACGTCACAATTTCTCAGGCTCTCATTGGCCAGATTTTTTCGCGAAGGTAAATACGCCATTATTATTATTATTATTGTTAAATGTTGTAAAGAAGTCATTGTCCCACCAGAGTAAGTTTTTTTTCGAATTTTCCGTGTTTAAGTGTGAATATTTTTGTGTGTAACTTTGTGTATATAGTTTGTACGGATCAAAATCCGTTGGAAAGTTGCCAACCTTTTAGTATATTATATATAATATGATGACAGCAAGTGCAGCCCAGCTCAGTGGTGCAGCCGCTTATTATTGGACTACCTGTGAAGCGCCTTGCAAATGCATTCATACGAGACATTTTTTGTGTGATTTGTTTAAAAGCCAACCAATCTATGGGCCTCGCAGTATGTAGCCTTGCTGTCATGTTATTCTGCCATATTTGGGCTAAAAAACCCTGATAGCTCGACACCTATACCACGAATTGATAGTACAAAGTACTTCATGTTAAAAAGCACATATTGTTCTATAAGAATCAAGTGTCAAACCTTTTCTGTAAGATGGGTTGTGCAATGCATCATTTATTGGGGCTCTTAGACTACAGGCAACATATCCAACTGTTTGACTGGCAAATTCAATGTCAAAACTGCCCCCATCTGCAACCTCTTTCGTACTTTTTCGTTGCCATCTTTGTGCATAAACAAAAAAGTGTCAACAAACTCTGCCTCAAAATGATGCTCACAGAGCAAGATATTGTTTTTTTTCAAATCGTTTTTTAATCTCTTTTGCAAGTTGTCATGTTTGTAGAATGACAGTTTTCCAAGCGTCGCGAGTCCTCAGATTCAATTTGTCATGTGTGCTCCAAGTCCAATGATTTTACTGTTGAAATCTTAAATAAACTCAAGCCTTCGTATTGTCTGCTATGTGGACAATTGATGAAAGTGCAGTTTTCTGGCATAACACATTTCTTCAACTGATGCGAATATTCAGAAGGAAACATGAATATGTATTATCATACAACAAAGGACAATATATCGTTCATCCATACAATGCTTCTTTGTGTTGGCTTAAGATCATATGACTTCTCTAACCGGAAGTATCAACATATTAGCTCGCATATTCGGGTTTTGTTAAGGAGTTTCCTATTTTTCTCGTTACACTATCTATGGTTCAACTACCTATAGCATTGAGTATCTAAAAGAGGCTTTTCTTCAACAGGCTAAATGCTATGTTAGGCTAAAACAAAGGGATATAACCATGGTTATACAGGATGCATGTACATCATTGGCGGATACTGCAAGTATTGAAGTGGGATTTCATCATTTTGATTAAAAATATTTTTAACATACCTTAATTATTTGTTGAAGTGAGTGTCTAGTAGACAGTTGGAAAAGGTCGTATATTAGTTTTATATGGCATACATGCTGGAAAAGATTTTGTGAAAAATATTGTAGTAAATCATTTTTTTGGGGAAGGGGGGGAAGGTTGTGGTAGTTATCATTAATCCATTGAGCTCTAAGTAGGTATGCTTTAATTATTTTTACTTGTCCAACCACAGTTAATATGGTAGTGTCTAATGCTGGACAAATTTACTTGCCAATGGTGATGCTCTGCATGTACATAACTTTACACAACATTGCTTCAACTTGCCTTCCCATTAGGTCATATTAAGACATTTCTCCCCCCCCCCTCCCTAGATAGCTGAAATTTCCTTTGTGTATTGGGCAATGGATCGTTTCTGGAAGGACAGTACATACCACATATTTTCATGCATTGTCTTAACTCGACCTTGTCTACATTATTCCTAATGTTTGCTACAGTTACTGATGCTTGTTCAATTAGTTGTCTTCAATTTCAAGAAAACTATTTTCTTTTAAGATTACATGTGCATAAAACACGGTGGTCGGTTTCCAAGGATTTTTCTCCCGGAAGCGCAGGCTTAGATTTGCATTTCAGCGGTTTTATAATTTTCCCTCCAAAACAAGATGGCGGAAGCAGGGTGTTTATCCTCAAAGTTGTCAAACCTAAATTTAGGCAATTTTGGAAATGATACCGAGCGATTAAGTGCATTTTGGAACCGCGCAACTGTGGAGATAAAATTTAGCGTAGAAAAGACGCGGCTAGACGCCGTTTGGCGTTGTACGAAGAAACCGAACTACGGCATGCAAAATCTTGACAAAGTTCTCGAAGAGAGGTGTAGTATGAAACTGGGATTGGTTGGTCCTCTCTTTGATGGGTATTTTCGAGAGATTGGAAAAGCATTTGTGGCAAAGCTTGGTAGGTCCCGAAAGTCAGGACTTATGCCTCCGATCAGATTGTTTATTCCCCATGCGATTTTTCGCCATTTGTGCAGCATGTCGGTCGGCTATGGAGGAACATCATCCAGTGATGAATCTAAACGTCAAATAAAGCTGACCATTGATAGATTCGTCACGGCTCCTAAAATATTCTCACCTGTGCGGTTTGGTGGTGAAAATTTTTTGCGAAAGCGACACTACAGAAGGGTGGTTGAAAATTGAAGGAAGACATTCAGGTATAAAGGAAAGGCAACAGTGGTTGTTGGGGAAAAGACCCCCATAATATTAAAATATTCCGAAAGACATGAAAAAGTTGCTGTGACATTTTATTTGCAAAGTAGTATATGTAAAGCACTTTAGGGCACCCCATACACCAGAAGGCAACAAATTACCATTTTTCGTACTTTTGAGCAATGTTTTTTAAAATCGTCATTAAAATGCTGACGTCACCAAAAATAGTTTCAAAAAATCCAAGATGTCGGAAAAAAAATTCCTTGAAAATATTTTCAAGGAATTTCCAAGATGGCGTCCATAAAAAAAATCGCGTGTTTTAAAAAAGTAAATTTTTTAAAACCAGCAAACCCATGAAGTTTTGAAATAAAAATGCCGCCGAAACGTGAAAATTAGGGCCGCGAAGCCGACCGTGAGTGGAAACGTCGCGACAAGGCTGTGAAAAAGAAAATGGCAGCAGAGACGAAGAAACGCGAACGTACCGAAGCATCCAAATGGAACAAAGAAATACAAAAAGAGCAAACACGCCCTGAAAAGGTTACGGCTACGGAAGCGAAGAAACGCGAACGTACCGAGTTTTTAAAATGGAACAAAGAAATACAAGTAGAAGAGAAACGTCGTGAAAAACTTCGCGATTTAAATGAGGAAAAAGGATGGTGCGGGTTTAAGAAAATAGGGAAGATACGTCGTCAATTCCGTCGTAAATTTGAACGCAGGAAACCACCTGCGTTTAATGTTGTAAAAACGTATTCGAATGCAAATGCAAAATTCACGACGTATTTCGATACGTATAAAATTTACGTTTACGGTCGCGTTGATCCCGTTGCCGTGTTTAAAAAAGCTTTAGATTTAACGGTCGAAGAACGTAAATTAAAACCCAGCGATAAAATACGTATTATCGTATCGCATCCGTCGTGGGCGAATCCGTTTTATTGACGGTTAATATTGACGGTAAAAGATGTATTATCACGATAAAAAATAACGACACAATGTGTCTTGCACGTGCAATTGTAACGTCCGTTGCCAATTTGAACAAAGATATGTGGACTACGTCGCAGTTAAAGGATGGTTTTAATAAGTCCCGACCACTTCAAGGGGTCGAAGCGAAGAAATTACATGAAGAAGCAGGCGTTCCCATATCTGATCACGGTGTACGTTGGAAGACGTCGATACGTTTGCAAAACATCTCGGAATTCAAGTTAATATCGTCGATGCAGATTATTTTAACGAAATTATACATACGGCAAATCCCGGTGCGGACAAGAATATTTACTTATACAAAAACAAAAACTATTATAACGTCGATGCCTGCCTTTTTAGCGAAGGATTATTATTGTCATACGTGTAAAAAAGGGTATAAATGTCGCAACAAACACCGTTGTCCTAACAAATGTTTGTCGTGTTTTAAAACTGAACAACATACGGGTGATAAAATATTTTGTGACGAATGCAACCGAACATTTTTTGGTCAAAAATGTTACGACAAACATTTAAGGAACCGTTCGGAAGGTAAAAACCGTAGTGTCGTTTGCGAACTCGTCCAAAAATGTTTGGAATGTAAACGAACTGTAAGCGATCTTAAAAAACATATTTGTGGGTATGTAACGTGCAGTAACTGCAAATCCTACTGGGATCCAAAAACACACAAATGTTACATGTTATCTGTAGAAACCAAAGACGGTGCATGTACGAACGAAAGACGGTGCATGTACGAACGAAAGACGGTGCATGTACGAACGAAACACCGTGCAGTGGACCCATAAGAGATTGGTGTTTGTGTTGTAAAATGCGCACGACGAGATATATGTTTTACGATCTGGAAACGCGACAGGATACGGGTACTCACGTTGTGAATTACGTAAACACACAAGATTTTGACGGGAATGAATTCACGTTTGAAAATATAGAATTGTTTTGTAAATTCATATTTGGACAACATGGAAGATATACGTTCATTGCTCACAACGCCAAATCTTTTGATGTCCAGTTCATTTTAAAGTATTGTATAGATAACGCTATAAAACCGTTTTGTATTTACAACGGAACAAAAATAATGTACATGTATGTAAAAGAATTTAATTTATTACACGAGTATAGAGATTTATTCATCGATAAGGCTGTGCGTAATAATCGTTCCAAATTAGCAATAGCCAATCGGCATCAAGAACGATAAAATTTCACTCGGTGAAAAATCATCGTTTACGGCCTTTGATTGGACGAACGATGTTTTTTCACCAGTGAAAATTTATCGTTCAGTGTTCTGATTGGCTGACCCAAACGTGCAACACCTGCTCGCAGGCTAGTGTAAACATGGAGTCTGATTTTACAAGTGTTTTTTAACTCACCGAAAAGAGAGATTTAAGACAATTTCACTGATAAAACAACCACCTAAAATCATAACGACGACATTCGTGGCCTCATTAACTTGAAATAAACCTCATGCTTTCATTTTCAGCAAGAAAACAAAGCAATAAATGGTAAGAAATTCCATTTTAATATTTTGCTTGAGTATTTGTTTTTGTCAGTAAGATATATCCGTATCTTTATACACTGATCTTTATACTCATATAATAAACAAATTACTTCATGGTTGGTTCGTTTGTACGATTTTTATTATTCAATAATAAAAATCGTACGCACTCACCAACCATGAAGTAATCTCTATATACGGTTCATCGACAGTATTAATTTCGTAAACAGTGCGTTGCAAACGTTTCCAGTAACGTTTGGATTAAAAGAGCTAAAAAAAGGTTACTTTCCACATTTGTTTAATACGCCAGAAAACCAAACGTACGTTGGACCAATTCCACCAAAATATTATTACGACCCAGATCATATGAAAGCCGAGAAACGTACAAAATTTTTTACATGGTACAACGAAGCGTTGCTGAAAATTACGTGTTTAACTTTAAAAAAGAATTAGTAGCTTATTGTCGTTCGGACGTAGATATTTTACGACGGAGTATGATGACGTTTCGTGCCGACTTTCCTAAAATTGGAAATATCGATCCGTTACAATATATTACGATCGCTTCAGTTTGTATGGCGATCTATAGATCAAAATACATGCCTAAAAATACGATCAGAATTATTAAAGAACGTTCCTAAAAATACGTTTAGTCAAACCTCGATCCAGTGGTTGAAATATATATCTGAGATGGACAACGTACATATTCAACACGCGATGAACGGCGGTGAACACTTTATCCCGACCGTGTGTAAGGTAGAAGGTTTCTGTAAAACGACGAATGCCGTTTACGAATTCCAAGGGTGTTTTTGGCACGGGTGTCCGAAATGTTATACAGAAGATCGTATTAATCCTGTCCTTCAAGGGGATATGATCGAATTACAACGAACGACCGAACTTAAAAACATTAAAATCCGTGATTTAGGATATAATTTAGTAGAAGTGTACGAATGTGAAACACAAAAAGATAACGTGTTTAAAAAATATTGTAAAACCAATACCGTCGGACTTGTGGAACCATCAAACCCGCGCGATGCATTTTTTGGCGGTCGTACGAACGTAACGAAATTAACGTACGACTTTAAACCAGGAGAAAAAGGACGCTACGTAGACTTTGTAAGTTTATATCCCACCGTTAACTTTTTTAAAACGTATCCCGTTGGACATCCAACGAAAATTTATAACCCGAAACAATATGATCCAAAATGGTTTGGGTTCGTACGATGTAAAATAGAAGCGCCATGCGGATTGTTTCATCCCGTACTTCCTGTCCGGTTAAAATGTGGAAAATCAGACAAATTGTTGTTCGCATTGTGCAGGACGTGTGCGATAACGCAACAACAACAAGAAAAATGCGGTCATACGAATGACGAGCGTGCATTTACGGGCACTTGGTGTAGCAACGAAATTGCACTCGCCCTAAAAAAAAGGGTACCGGATTCTTCAAATATACGAAGTTTGGCATTTTTACGAAACGACAGGTAGGTTATTTCGAAATTATGTAAGGGACTCCATGAAATTAAAAATGGAATCGTCGAAACCACCAAAAAAAGATTTAGACGAATTTAAAAAGGAAGTTAAAGAACATCTTGACATCGAACTTGGGAACATTAAATTTAATGGCGGTATGCGACAGATAGCGAAACTTTGCTTAAATAGTTTATGGGGAAAATTTGGTCAAAGGGTTAATCAAACGCAAACAGAATACGTGACGGAACCAAAAGATTTTTACAAAATTTTATTGAACGATACGAACGAAGATGTTAACGTTCAGTTTCTTACGAAAGATATGGTCCAAATGCAATATAATCTCAAAAACCAATTCGTTGACAATTATAACCACACAAATATTTTCGTGGCGGCTTTTACAACATCGCACGCCCGCGAAATGTTATATGGTGTATTAGACAAACTCGGCGACAGTAGAATACCCACAGCTATAGTCCCGCTGACATCAGCATTTTTCAGGAGCTCTTACCCCTAGATTTTAGTTCCCAGGTCGACCACGTGGAACCAGTGCGCACACATGTTGACAGAAACCTGTTTAAAACGGGTTTGGTCCATTGTGTTTGAAATATTATGTCATATCGTTCGACTTTTGCGCCAAAATTGTGCAATTGTGTGCTAGCAGTCACGCATCGGGCGCTTGCTTAAATATGTTCAAGTTACGTCGACTACGGAAACTTGTATTCAGTTTTTACTAAAGAGAATATTCGGGGCACTAAGACTGTTGTCTTGTTTGATTCGGCCTATTTTGCATGGCCAAGCCTGTTTGGATTTGTGGGGAAATCATGAAAAAAGGAAAATGGAGAAATTGAGGCTTACGAGGACATTATTTGGAATTTTTGCATCACCATTCCTTTACAGGAGGCGTTATTGAAAAACACTTTAGTTATTATTTTAAACTGTTGTGTCAAATATTCCCGCTATTGCACGCTGTCCTTTCTCTGTATACATTGTTCATTTCGTACATTTCACCAAACAGTTACATATCGTCGTGGTATAGAAACGGCTATGATGCACTTGGTTGAGACAAAATTGACAATTCCCTACTTTTCTGTTCTTATTGTACCAAGGCTATGTGTAGATATATTATGGTTTCCTAGCAGAAATTAGGAGAGGAAATAGGTTTCATGCACTGGTGTGTACTTTGTCACTGTTTTTGACACATTTCATTGTTGTTGACATTGCACTGATGTTCGGTCTAACGAGAAGGAATAAGTTTTATTGAAAATTGGACTATACTCATATCATCTCATCGAACTCTATACAAATTATCATAGTTTTCTGAGGCAAGGCAATTGGGATAATTAAGAGAGGGTATAATCTCCATCCCATGCAGTGTTGTGTGTTTTGTAACTGAGTTTGACACATTGAATTTTTAATTACACCGCAGGGGGAATTAATAATTGTTGATGAAATGAGAAAAAAATATGTGAGATGAGAAAAAAATATGTGGTGTAAGATGGTACTTAATTTGAACTGTGTGAAACTAATACATCGGACAACATGAGGCAAATTTTTTACTTTGCCTAATCTTACCATCTGTTTTGTTGTGTATACACAATTAAGTGTGTGTCTTAGGTCCTGCCCAAGCTAATTAATGTACATTGCTTTATAAAAGTTTAAGGTTTAAGGAAAGATTTACCCGTACTTAAAACAGACAACTGAGAGGATATAATCCCATAATCATATGCAATGTCTATTTTGTCTCTAAGTTTGACATATTGAATTTTAATTACATTGCGCACCGACGTTTGTAATGAGGGGAAATCAATATTTTTTATGACACTGCAGTATTGGTCGGTGAAATGGGGAAAATTAGCTTTTATATACTGAAAGACGGTACATAGTTTGAACTGCGTCAAGCAAATACATCGAACAACATAATTTTAACCAAGTTTTAAATGAGATGAGGCTTGTCTGCTAGCTACTTTACTCAATCTTACCGTCTGTTTTGTTGTATGTATACAATGTATACATAACTAAGTGTGCGTTAGATCATGCCCTAACACTAATTGAAATAATTGAATTTTTACTACACTGCACTAACGTTCCTTGTAATGAGGGGAACTTACTCAGCACTAACGTTCTTTGTAATGAGGGGAACTTTTACTACACTAGTGCCTATTGGAAATTGGAGAAATTTATTAGTTTTATGGTGATAGCTGGCACTTTGATCTGCACTAACCTACTACAGGACAACAATCATGATCTACATAAATTTCAAATGACATGAGTCAAATCTGACGTTGCACAATCTTGCCGATTCATTAAATCATTCCCTGGCTAATTAGTTGCACATTCCTTTGTAGTTGCATGTACTTTTTCGCTATATTTAACACATTGCAGTTATATGGCGCAATCGCCAAGGTCAATGCTCAAAGCCACTTGCTTACGCAATGATTAATGTTAACTAAAGCACCCGGTATAACCAGTTTAAGTAGGTCGCTTGACAGTGAGTATAAAAAAGTTCGATTTTGGAGGGCTCGACACAGACATTGCCTTGGCTTGTGACAGCAACTTTAACGCTTTGAATAATTTGGTCGATTTTGTTTTGTTTGAAATGGAAGCAACACGTACAATTGAAGCACGTCGCCAGCGCCTGATCGAAAAGGCAGCTCAGTGAAACATGAAATCGAAACGCTTACAGAAAAAGATCCAACGCAAAGTCCAAAGGAAAAGTCCAAACATTGCTAGAATTAGCAAGTGGCAGAACAAATCAGCCAAACACTTTAATAAAGGACTCCGCTACTTGGACCGAATGAATGCACTAGGTGAAGAGCAGAACGATCAGGGGACAGAAGTTTCTTTTAAGCTAGAAAAGGTATGTTTGTGTGAATTTAGTTCTTGGTAGTGTTGAACATTAGCGTGCTCAGTATAAGCAGGGAATGGTTTGTAAACGTTTATTCTTTTTGTTTGATTTAGGTATCGGAAAGATTTGTCAGAAAATTCAGATCAAGTTCATGTGTGTTTAGGGCTTCTATGCAAGAACCAGCGGAGAGTACTGGAAATTTTAAGCTGAGAGAGATTATGAATGAACTGTCCACACTCTTTACTGACGCTATAGAACAGGTACGTGTTACTTTTCATTTTAGTTTTTATATGTTTTTACTTAAACAGAATTCTCCTATGATTTTTTCCTTATGTTCCGTATATTTTCTTTTAAGGTGAAGGAACAGTGTGAATTTCGCACACCTCTAGAAGATAAAATACGAGTTATGGTCCGTTCCAGCGCTCTGAAAGCCCCCATCAGTACCAGACTCATCCCATCGGCGCAAATGACATCAAGTAAAGTCCTCGGGGAAATAACTAAGGTACTGCAAAGTAACGAGGAGATACCATTAGATCAATCCTTTACTATCGATATCATTGGCGTTAAGGCACCGACGGGTTCTGGAAGATCTCTTAAGGTACTGGATTATTCCAAGGACACTAACATTAAGAAATCTATTATAACAATTAAGAATAGGGACAATTTATGTTGTGGGCGTGCTTTAGCAGTGGGAAAGGCAATAGCCGATAATCATACCAAAGTAAAACAATTCAAACAAGGAAAATTTATTCAGAAAAAGGAAGCTTTAGATTTGTGCGAGAGGGCCAATATCTCGCCTGGTCCTTGTGGTCTTTGCGAAATAAGCAAATTTCAGGGGTCCCTACCTGGTTACCAGATAATTGTCATTGATTTTCATGCTCGTAAAATACTAGTATCTATGAGGGCCCACGGGCAGGAAAAAAATTGTTTTGTATAAGAACGGCGGTCATTACAACGTAGTGAACCCTAAGAAACTGCCGGCTTTCCATGGAAAACGATTTTTTTGTGAAAAATGTAAGTCATTTTATTCGGACTATCGCTATCACTCATGTCTTGATCCATGTCATACTTGTTTGCGCAAAGAATGTCTTAAGGTTTCTGGTGAAAAACGCATTTGTCCGGACTGTTTTAAAACTTGTCGTTCGACTAAATGTTTCGAACATCACAAAAAGACTCGCAAGTCAAAGGGAGTCGAACTTCCTTCGAAATGCGAGATATCGTTCAAATGTCAAACGTGTTCAGCGAATGTTGAACGGAAACGACAAGACGACCATAGGTGTGGTGAACGTGTACGTCATATTTGTAAGGAGTATGTGTTGTCTGACCATTTATGTTACAAGCAAACTGAAACACCTAAAAAACCTAATGATAAACTTATATTTTATGATTTTGAAACTGACTTTTCTTCAGGGGAACATGTAGTCAACTTTGCTGTGGCTCAGTATTGTGATGGGACGGAGTTTGTGTTTAAAGGGTATGATGCACTGCATGAATTTTGTGAGTTTTTATTTTCTATCGAGCATAAGGGTTTCACGGCAATTGCACACAATGCAAAAGGTTTTGACGCGGTTTTGATTCAGGTGGTTGATTCAACATAGACCAACAGCTAACATGCATGTCATTCATTCTGGACAAAAGGTCATGCAGCTTACTTTGTCAGATTATCAAATTCGACTTATAGACTCGCTTAATTTTCTACAGATGCCTCTTTCCAAATTTCCTGAAACATTCGGTTTGGACTTGACTACTTATTCCAAAGGTGATTTTCCATTTAAATTTAACATCTTTGAAAATCAAAACTATATAGGGCCTATGCCTAGTATTGAATTTTATGCTACAGATACTAAAAAAGATAAGAAGACACGGGACGAATTTATTGCCTGGCATGACAATTTGGTTAAGAGTAACTATATTTTTGAGTTTCAAAAAGAAATGTACACGTACTGTTCACAAGATGTGACCATTTTACGATTATGTTGTGTTGATTTTTGTAAAACTTTTCTCAGCGAAACGGGCCTGGATCCTTTTTGTTACTGTACCATCGCCGCTTCGGTGATGGCTGTTTATCGTTCTAAATATTTGAAAGAGAAAACAATCGGTATTATACCTAAAAACCTCTATCGCGATAGTAACAAACCTTTTTCAAAATCTTCGATTGAATGGTTAGAGTTTATTGCCGCTCAAACAAATTCAAAAATTCTACATGCGTGCAATGGTGGCGAGAAGGTAATTGTTGACGAGGAGTTAGGGAAGAAGTATTATGTAGACGGTTTTTGTGAGGAGACAGGTACTGTGTATGAGTTTCACGGTTGTGTGTATCATGGTTGTCCATTGTGTTTTGACCAAACAAACGATCACCCATTTTACAGTGAACAGAAGATGGATGATGTGTATCAGGAAACTATTAGACGGGAGGAACGATTACGGACGCTAGGCTTTACTGTGAAATCAATTTGGGAACACGACTACAGAACACTTAGGGAAACAGAAGAAATGCAACTTTTCCTGGACACATTTGACATTGTAACCGATCTCGACCCTCGTGACAGTTTTTTCGGTGGAAGGGTCGGGGGTTACAAACTATTTCGTGAAGCAAAAGCAGACGAAACAATAGAATATTTAGATTTTACTTCTTTGTATCCGTTCGTTAATAAAATGAAAAAGTATGCCGTTTCTCATCCAACGATTATTCGTGAAAATTTCCAACCTATTTCAAATTACTTCGGTTTGATAAAATGTAAAGTTTTGGCACCTGCTAATTTATACCATCCGGTTCTCCCAGTTCGTGCGAAAGTTAAACTTTTCTTTCCTTTGTGCAAGCAATGTGTTGTGGAAAGCTCTTCAGAATGCCGACATTCTGAAGAGGAACGTTCGTTTTGGGGCACTTTTACCACCATTGAAGTGTTAAAAGCCATCGAGAAGGGTTACAAGGTTCTGCAAATTCATGAGGTGTGGCACTTCGAAAAAACATCTAATGATTTTTTCAGTGAATATGTTAACTATTTTTTAAGACTAAAACAGGAGAGCTCGGGGTTTCCAGATTGGGTTAAAACACCCGAGGACCAGGCAAGATATATCGATGAGTACTTTAGACATGAAGGAATCCTTTTACGTAGAGATAAAATTGTAGAGAATCCTGGTCTGCGTGCGTTCACTAAATTATGTCTAAATTCACTTTGGGGTCGCTTTGCTATGCGCACCGACCGAGTAATGACAGAATTCATTACTGATCCTCTACAATTTTATAAACGCATTAATGGGGCAGATACAGAAATGCACGATCTGTGCCTGTTAAATGATGATCCGGTAGAAGTAGTTTTTAAGCGTAAGCAGGAGTATGCTGAGGAGAGTAAAGCTACTAATTTATTTATAGGTATTTTCACAACAGCATGGGCTAGATTAAAGCTATATAATTTATTACATTTATTGGGAGAGAGTGTTTTATATGTAGATACAGATAGTTGTGTTTACGTATCCAAACCGGGGGGTCCTAAACCTGCTATAGGAAATTTTCTTGGGGATCTTACTAATGAGATTACTCCAAAACACGGTCAAGGGGCGTATATTACTCAGTTTCTTTGTGGGGGGCCCAAGAATTATGCCTATAAAGCTAATAATGGAAAGACCCATTGTAAAATAAGGGGGTTTACTTTGAACTATACAAACAGCTTGCTCTTAAATTTTGATTCATTAAAAGATGTAATATGTAAATATGTAAGTGGCCCAGCTAGGAAAGTTAAGAAATCAAGGAAAAACAAAAACAGTGTAAATAGCTTAAAAATCATAAATGAGTGCAAAATATCCAGAGAGAAGTGGACCCGTCGAATTGTCAACAAGCGTGAAGTGAAAGAATACAATGTTATATTTGACAAGAGAATTGTTCTCGGTAAGGGTGAAGACACCATACCTTATGGCTTCCACTGGATTCCTTCTACAAATGAGACTGTAGTTCAGAAATCAATAACACCTGTTCCAGACAGTCTTCTCTACACCTTCATCCATCCAGCACTGTGGGGCAACAGAGCAATGGTATGGACCTGATGGCACATGATGAACTGATGGTAGTTGACCATGGTGATGGAATGGCAAGTGATGATGACAATGAAATGATGGGTGACGACGATGATGAAACAATGGATACGGATGAGAGACACATAGATTTGATGGAAACAGATGATGAAAGTGACAATGACTTTGAGTCTGAAAGGGACTCAGATATAGAGTTCACGGAGAATGAATACTTATCAGAAGAAGAACGTTCGTTTTATAGACGATTTGATAACAATTTTTAATGCATTATAAATATATTTTTACGTATTTACTACGAATAAATGGAACAGTCTCTTATATGATTTAAAAACATTCATCTCTATATTAGTGAGCTGCTATATTGATATGTGCGTGTATAATCTTGTACAGTGAACAATGTGCACACATTTTGTATATAAAGTTATTAAATATTCATCTGCAGGTGCTTATAGTTTGTCTTTTTCGTACAGTTGGATCATTTACAGCGTACTGTTACCAAGCATGGACGTGCGATTTAAGACTCCTGCTAATTTTTATATCTGTGGTGCAAGTCAATGCGGAAAAGTTTTCTCGTTAGGTCCACGCTTCATCATCGTGATGAACTCTTTGAACCAAAAATAACAAAAATAATATTTTGCTATGGGGAATACCAGTCTGCTTTCGACAGTATGATGCAAACAATACCTAATCTTACATTTGTAGAAGGGTTTCCCGAAAACCTGAACGATATGTTATGTACCAACTGTTTAGTGATCGTGGATGACTTGATGTCTCAGTGCTCTCAAAATCAGAGTATGTCAGATTTGTTTACTAAAGGGTCACATCATAGGGGAGTATCTGTCATGTATCTGACGCAAAATCTTTTTCCTCCTGGAAGACAATCACGGACCATCAGCTTCAACTCCCATTACATGATTGTGTTCAAAAATCCAAGAGATTCGTTGGGAATTTCTACTTTAGCCCGTCAAATGTACCCACACAGTACAAATTTCCTTCTACAATCTTTCCAAGATGCCACAAAGAGACCCTATGGTTACCTGCTATTAGATCTGCATCAACTTACACCTGAGAATATGCGATTAAGAACAAATATTTTACCTGGCGAGAAGCAAATTGTTTACGTAAAATGTACTTAAACAACGGTTTCAGCTCAAGGCGTTTTATTTGCAACATGTCTAAGCACATGAAAGACAACCTGCCCTATCTACAAGTTTTGGTTGAATCTAAACCAAAACTACATAAATTACTTATTGAACATGGTCCAGTGTCTCTGATCACTTCTATTTGTGAGTGTGCTCTAAATCTCCTAAAAGGTGTTATCCCACTTACACCACGTCAAAAGCGTCGCTTAGCATGGTACAAGACACATCTCCGCGGACTAGCAAGCAAAAAAGTATCTCGAAAGAGAAAGAAACAGTTTCTAAATCAGAAAGGCGGTAATCTCCTAACTGCTTTGTTACCACCTGTTTTAACTGTCCTAGGAAGTTTACTAACAAAATGAAGCGAATGATTTTTGTACCAGAAGACGCTTATGCCAGATTTGAGCAAAAGCAAAAGCTTGAGACTTCACCGATCATAAAAAACATGATAAATGCGGACACAGACATGACAAATATTCTCCAACGCACGGATGTTGATGATACAGAAAAGCAAAAAATGTACTATGCCAACCTGGAAAGATACCTTAATCTCAGACAGCAAATGGACAGCGAAACACCAACTATTCGGATAGCGGCTAATGCTAAAAATGAAGAAGAACCTACCCACCCAAAAAATGCCCAATTATCTGACGAAGTCATTGTTAAACATATACCTAAAACAATGCAATCCAGGGCGACAGCTATCTTAAACCGATTGAAAGAAAGATCGGACGTTATCACATGGGACAAAACTGGAGAAGTGAAGCTCGAGGGTGAAAACATTCCACTATCAAACATCTCAGACTTGATCTCAGATGCTCTGAGGGCAAGAAAAAATTTCAATCCTACTGGTTCAAAGGAATTTTTTCGTGTTTTATCCAAGATAAATATGCCTAAAGATTTGGTGAGGAATGAAGAACGATGGAAAGAGTCCCGAATGGACCGCAGTTTTTCTGAAGAAGGGAGCCTCTTAGACAGTCCAGGGGCTTCGACCTTGTCGATGTATTTTCAAAACCTTCTAAAAAGACGTGATGAAAAAGCAAGCAAGCCAAAACAAACTCAGGAACGTTGGCTTAAATATTAATCTTGTAATTGTTTACTTAATAAATTCTTTTTAAAATACGTTCTTGGCGTTGTGTTATACATGGGGTTAGGGCAAATGAAAACGCACACACACACACTTCATTTTAACTACACTGTTTATTGAACCAACTTTTTACTAAACTGAATAAGATTAACATTAGGA
The DNA here is from genome assembly GCA_963855995.1 of Muricea muricata. Taxonomy (NCBI): domain Eukaryota; kingdom Metazoa; phylum Cnidaria; class Anthozoa; order Malacalcyonacea; family Plexauridae; genus Muricea; species Muricea muricata. The sequence continues at coordinate 67,062,686 of OY979716.1, forward strand.
TTAACACAACTCTAAAGTGAGTCTTAACAAAATGAGACACTTTTGCATCATTTAACAAAGTATTGTCATCACACAACTGTACGATTTTGTTCATGCTATAACCACGTGCTCTATGGCTTAGGTAGAATATACAGTAATCACCGCATACGTCGGACCAAATACTTTGCAATTTACGTTTGTTATATTTCCATTTATCAGTGTGTTTTTCCAAATAGTTTCTAAACACCAATGGTACATCAGTCCCGTAGCTGTCAAAATATTCTCCCAGAATCTTGCTGTGGTCCCCCCGAGCATCACTTGGACTGATCCAAATTAAAATCCAGTGAGTTCCAGGCTTGCTACTCGGATCTGTGTTCGCGACAAATCCGCAAGGATACTTGTCGATCGTTTGAGGTAGTTTATCACAGGGAAATACACCACAAAACGTTTTTTTCGTTATAGGATCTTCTTCTAGTGCATGAGTGATTTGTGCAGTGTTCATCTAACCAGCGTAATCGTAGATGACGTTTCTTTCAGAATCAATATGAATAGTGTTTTCGAATTCACCGTAGCACACGAGACTCACAGCTACTGTAGGTGCAATAAAGAACTTGATGTCGACTGCAAGATTTCCGCGTTGGACCACGTTAAAGTGGTCGGAGGATCCGCACATGCCCGGTGTTAGGTCAGCACTATATAGGTTAAACCCATTAACAAACTCATCACGTGAAATATCGTTACCGACATCATAAAATATCTTTCCAGTACCCCAGAACAAGGTAAGGAAGGCTTCGATGTATCTGCGGGTGCTGCAGTATAGGAGAGCTGTAAGGGTTTGAAGGGTACTTCTTCTCCGTTGGCGCTGATTGCTAAGAAGGATGTTGTAAAATTCTGAAAGTTGAAGGGATTCTTCTTGTAGGCACCGTTGAATGCTGCGCTATCGACCATTCCAAAGATAATCGTTTTCGGCACAAGTCCGTTGTAGATATTATCTTTTCTCAATGATGGATTTCCAGCTGGAATAATGAAATATTTGCACTCCATACGTCTCACAGGATAAATGGCAGGTCCTTTCTTCAATGCCAGTTCGTGGGCTATGGATATGCTTGGATTGATTTTCACTTTACGTATCTTGAGATAAACCTTCGTCAATTTCACCCTATAATCGGCGTCCGCCCCTGAGGCCATCAAACAAAACTTGTCCACATTTCGATTCATAAGTATTTTGAGATCCACATAGCTCAAAAGAAGTCGTTCGCTCATAAACACGTCGCAGAATATAGGCCCCGCCATTTCGATAATACCGCTTTCTTTGCTAAACTCGTACTTTTTCTTGAGGCCAAGGTTGACATCAACATGGTCTCCAGTGAGTGTTGGATCAGCGGTATCCATTTTAGTGCTCGTTGCGGCCGTCAATTGAGACCGTTTTGCGGCTGGACCATAGTTGAGGAGCGTTTCCAAATAGGCACGATATGCATAGGTCCCCGTGGCCTGGGTGACCTGTTTCCCCTTCAAAAACACATCCACTAGTTTGAATAAGCTATGTAGGAAATTGTTGACGATGCCCACTTTTTCGTCCTGGTCAAGATCATCTCCGTTTGCCTTTGTTACTTTTGCTCGAACCACCAGGATGGTTTTTGCCAAATCTACATAGTCCTCCGTTCCCGGACAGAGGAACGTGGTAGGTCCGCCATCTGAAACACTGGACACCAGCAAGTGGTCTACCCAATGTTTCTTTTCTAAACTCACTTGTGTTGGTGGTACAGAAAATAAATCAAGTTCACTCTTGGTGCACTCTTGTGATTTAGCATGTACAAAACTCATGTTTCACCAAATATGTCTGCAGGAGTTGTTTTCCGTTTCTTGGTCGGATTGCCTCTGGTAGTAGGCGTAGATGCCTTTCTCTTTTTAGCTCTCTGTTTTGCTGTGGTTTTTTTACGTCGTCTTCCACTTCCTGTTTGAGCATACGCTCGCAGTCGCCGCACAGCTTTCTGTTTCGACGCATCAGCGGCTTCCCTGGTGCGTGCTTTTGCAGCCTCCTTGACATTTTTCCCAGCGAGAACATCTCCAATAAAGTTTGCACCACTGTTCAGAGCAATATTCCCAAGAGCTTTAGCTCCACTTTTTACCATAGGCATGACCGTTCTAGCAACGCTACGAAACAGACCACCCAGTCCATAGCCCATTTGAGCATGACCTAATTGCCATGGACTACCTCTGAACACAGGCATACCGTGACCTTGTTGATCAAGATAATAACGTACGTATGGATTATTCATCTTTATGAAAAATAACTGTGCTGTCTGAAATGTAGTGTTGTCACCACCTTTCCACACTCAAATGGCACAGGGTCGCCTGTGTCACTCCTTAAAAGAATTTCCACGTCCTCGAATAATTTTCTTTGAATAGGTACATACTGAATGTTTGTGAACGTTTTAGTAATGATGTCACCAAATGTTCCCTCGGCAGGAATGCTTTTGAGTAACTGAGCACTCGTATCTCCAACGATTTGGGGTTGCACAATACGGTCGTTAAGTCAGCCACGTAAGGACTTTCTGTCGTTTTTTTAATATAACGTCTTTTCCTCCAAAACCAAGTATGATCGATAACGGTTTTATTGCAGCAAACTGAAACCCGTTCTTGATTTGAACGGTCACTTTCCCTGTGAAACATTGTACGTCAACTTGATGTTATCGCTAATGTTTCTGGATAACGCTTTATTTGCAGCTTTGATAAGCTCCTGCATGGACTGGTAGTAACCGTAATCCATAATGGCTTGCTGAAACAAACCGGTTCGATCCGCATAAAAGAGGTGTGTATCCACACCTTTTTGTAATGTGTACCAGGTGTTTGGATAGGAAATTGAGTACAAACCAACTTCCCAGACCCCCTCCAAATCAATACTTTGCAGCAATTTCACGCGATAACTTGTCGTCTTATTATTGGGAAACTCATTCAAGGATGCATTACTAGGTAGCGTGAGATAAAAATGTGTTCCACTCATGACGACTATAACGCAACAAATAAATAGAAAACAGCTCAAACGTTGTTTTTAGACTTTATTTATTTCTGATGCAGACACCCATGAATTGAATTTGTCTGGGTAACCAGACCACTTTACAAGATATTGTACATTTTTCCCCTTTCCCTGCTTTTTAAGAATTTTCTCAACCTCATACATGTCATCATGTTTGATAACCTTTTGAAGCTCCTTGTCATAAAATGTTCCTTTAAGCTCTTCACCGTCATAATCTTTGAGTTTATATACTGGTTGATTTCGAGGTACTTTTTTTGCTTACAGTGAATATTTCTTTTGAATAGTTTGGTAAGTATCCTTTTTCAAACTTTTGTTTAATTTTACTTATTCTAACCTGATCGCCGATCTTGAACTTATATTTTACAGGTTGTACATTATCTAAAACATTACGATATAAAGTACGAAACACGTCGTCTTCATTTTCCGAATTGACAAGGGCAGGTGGTCTTCCTATGCTGCGGTGTTCACTATGGTTATAAGAATACACCAAGTCAGGTAACATATCAAGGTATCTCATCGTTTTCTTTGCAGTAAAATAATGCCACATCTTTGTCTTAGACGTGCAAATTACTCTCTCGACAATGGAGGCCTTTGTTTCGTTAAACGTGTTAAACAGTTGAATATCTTCATTTTTTAATAGTGTTTGAAATGATTTGTTAAAAAATTCTGTTCCTTGATCCGTCATAATCTTGTGTGGCTTCCTACCAGAAGATAAAACCACTTTGAATGCTTCAACTAAGGCAGGTCCAGTTTTTGACTTTATTGGAACTATCCATGCATACTTTGAGAATACATCTATACAGACAAGCAAGTATCGATAACCGTCATTATACTGTTTCAAAGACTGCATGTCTGCTAAATCCATTTGCCATTGTTCGTCTATACCCCCCACAATAACACTATTTCTTTTAAAGTTTCGACGAGCTGGTTTATGTAAAGTGTAGGTATCTTGACCCATTAACCAGTATGAAATTTTTTTTCGACTAAGTTTGAACGTTCCCTCTTGTTTCACATCACGATAAAGTTCTCAACTCCTCCGAAACTCCCGGGACGCTTTGGATTATAATAAACACTTTTCAAATACTCATCAGCTGTTGCTTGGGCCATGTCTTCTTTTCAAATGAAACAAAGGAATTGTGTATTGGTGTTATAAAATTTAGTTTTCTGATGTCTCTGTTAACTGATCAGTGGGTTCGGTTACTGCTAAAGTTGTAGTTTCTGGTGGGTTTAACTGTTTGTCAATGGGGCCATAGTTTTTAATTGTCTTACTATTGTATCCCATTTGCAAGTGACCTTCCAAATTTAAATCGTTACGGCCAAAACTTATACCAAATTTAAACATTTTCTGTCTGTTATGACTTTTGTCTCTTTTGATTTTATCACTCTTACTATGACAAGTTCCCATGTTACCTCTTGCACGCTGACCGAATAAAATGAAGAAAAACAACAAAACAGTACGTTTTAAAATCATTTATTTCTTTGGTAGATTACACTGTGTAGTTATATTTTAATTTACACACGCATAGAACATAGTCAATTAAATTGTTGATAAATGTTGTTCTCTCGAATTCAGAATACCTCTGAAACCAAGCGAAACATGTCATATCGAATAGTGCCTCGAAGTAATCTCTATGGATCCCTGACAGTTCAGGATACTTCAAAATCTTGCAAGCTTCAACGACACCTTCCCACATAACATCATGGTCTAGAAGTTCTAGAGCTCGCTCAGCATAGCATATCCAGCACTCTTCATCATCGAGGTCCTCAATGTTCTTTCGAAACCGTTTCCACGGTCTACCGTAATCCTCATCTTGTTTGGCCTGTGCAGCTTCTTTTTCCAATTGTTGAATCTTACGATAGACCATCTCCGTGAACACGAAATCTATCAGTTTCTCAACAGTCAAGGCATCAAAGTCAATTTCACACACATACATTTGTTTAAACAGGTGTGCCATAATTTTTTTTAGGTTTGTTAGACAAACTGTTCACAAGCACACTCATTAAATAGACTAATGTAATCACTGAGTTCTCGAATGTTTTAAGTGAAATAAGTCGGACAAACCTGTTTTTCAAATGTATGAGCATGAATAAACATGTTTTTTTATAATACGTCATAATAAATTAACAACAAAGATATACATTGCAATGAAAAGCTTTGTTCAAGAAAATATAATGTTACAATTGTTCAAGAGTCTTATTTTTAAGCAACCGTCTCTCGTTTGCACAGAACACTGATCGCCAATCATAACAAGTGTACTTCAGTAACTCTAGTCCATTCACCCTTGGTTTCATATCGTTTAAACTGTTCATAAAGTTCTCCATAACTCTTGCTTCAGATATTTTTGATAACGCATCATCAAAGTACATTGACAATCTTTCATCACTTTCCATCATAAGACAAGGATGCTGTCTTTGTGATGGATGATCAATGATGCAGCCGTTGCAATTTTCGACAACCAGTTGGTTAATGACTGAGACAATTTCTTCCGCATAGCACTTTATCTGTCTCTCTTCAATTATTTTCGGACGGTGGCTTAAAAACCGTTCTTGATTACCAATTTCAGTAGGTAGAGTCAAGTTGGATAAACGTTCACTAGCAGACATTTTAAACACGACTTTTCACTTGAACATCTAAAGTAATACTGGCGCGGTTTGTACCAAATGTTTCTTAATAGTCTAGACATAATTAGCATAACATGTTTTACAAGTTCTCTTTCTTTGTTTTAAGGGACTAGTACTCCTTGCAAGCTTCAATGCGATTCTCATGACAGCTTGTGAAATTTTCGCCTGTCTCCTTAACCGTATACCCATACGAAGGAGGGTTGCTAAAATACACAGTGGAAAATGGCTCGAACGGGTCTTCGTCTTCTTTTTTATCTCTCCACTCAAAATAGCCGCACGAATCGTCTTTACCTTTCGAACAGGTATAAAATAAACAACCATAATTAGCGCCCTCTTTTTTGACCTTTCTCGTTGAACATTGCTCGCCATAGTAGCACTGTGGTCTAATAACATCACCCCATTGCCAAAACGAGCACGGCTTTTCTTTATCCGAGCAAACGAAGAATGGCCGGCCAAAACTAGGTTTTAAAAGGTCTTTCACGACTAGCATTTTAGTTAGCTTCTTGTGCTCGTGACATTTTGGTTGTGGAGTGTTCGAATCTCTCCACATAGCAATAGCATTATGAAAGTAGCTACAGTCATTCTGTGGACAGAAGAAATTACAACTAGGCTTTTGCCCACAGTAAAAAAATACACCATTTGTAGTTTTGGAAGACGCTGCAGGCTCTCCATGTAAGCATTCCATTTTTTTCTCAATGGCGTGTTTGCAAAAGTACATCTCTTTTATAGTATCACATTAAATACCCGTTAAACAAGTTTTTTTCTAGCTTATGACATATTTCCTGTTAAAATGACATATTTCCGCTCAATATGACAAATTTCCGGTCAACATGCGCGCGCACTGGTCCACACGGCCGACCTAGGAATTAATTTCTAGGGGTAAGAGCTCCTGAAAAAATGCTGATGTCAACGGGACTATAGCTGTGGGTATTCTACTGGCGACCAAGTATTAGATACGACACGGATTCTTGTTGGTTTGTTGAACGACCCGGTAGAAATACAATACCGACAGGAGATAATTTAGGCGATCTTATGGACAAACTTAAAGGTGGACATGATGCGAATGCCAATGATTAATATCGGCAGGCGTACGTTCAAATTTTTTAACCCAAATTTTTTTTGACGGAATATTTTTTGTGTAATTTCTTTCATATCGTTCGCAATGTATGACGACATTTTTTGTGTACCGCTTGTAAACCGTTTCATATGGTAGTAAATGTAATACCGTGCGATACTCATAATAACGTTGTTGTCACCCGTTAAATGTTTCCTGCTGATTCCGCCAACATGCGAAATAATGTACGCGGCTAATAACGATGCAAAATACGGATCGTCTTTGTCCACGGCCATTTTCGTAATATCGTTAACAGTACCTTTCCACGATGTAGTCAAAGCATCGAAATTACTTGTAAACCCAGACCTTGCATTGACATAAATAGTAAATTTCCTATGATTATACGGTAATGTTGCCGACTACGATAAGACGAACGGTTGTACCGTACCGCTCGTATTCCATATTCTCGGTAACCAGTGTAATTCTCCCGAAGATAATGTTTTAAAATCATCGGTCGTAAATGTCTAAAAATTGTCCGTCACAGACTTTAAACGATACGCTCGTTTCGGTAACGTCACCTGTTTTTGATAAGACACCGTTAAACCTAAACCTATCGAAATGTACATTTGGATATTGTTGAACGGATTGTCGTTCCATTCGTTTTTTGGTGTTCTTTAAATTTCTTAACGCCTTATTATAATCCCCGAGCCAACGGCGCGAAGCACCGTTCTGGGCATAAGCCCGGGGCGAGGGTTACTAATTTCGTATTAGCGGAGTTGAAAGTCGTTGCTCGTGATAGGTAGTAAAAGTGGTATGTTCTCACTGATCTCAACAATATGGCGGACTATCATGAATGGCTAACACTGATTGGCCAGATTTAAAATTTATTGTTGATTGATTAATCACGAATTCAACTGACAGCAAATATCTAAATTTGCTTTTTGCACTACAATATTTTGTATTTTTGCAAAACGATTTAGCAACTTTCACAACCAACGAAGGGTGGTCATTGACTCTTGAAGAGAGATTAATTCTGGGAAAATACAGAGAAGCGCCAAGAATTGACTACGGCGTGAAACACAAGGCAAGTTTGTTGATAATGCGTATTTATACTTGTGTTTTAATGCTTTATAAAGGCCGGCGTAGCCGTACTCCTCCAGTCTATTCACTGTTTATTGTTTAAATTCCAGTGTAAGTTTATGTTTTGTGAATGCAAGACTGTCTTCTTATTACTGTATTTCAAAATATTGACGAACTTTACATGTAAAAGAATATGAGCGAAGATACAAAATTGGCTTGAAACGGTTTTGTTTCAAACTCAAAGTTTATGTAGATAAAAATTTAGTTTCATGAATATTTCAAAACGTCTAATATATGTAATTAGTAGGTCGTATTTTATACCAAATTTAAGCTTACATTAGGCGTAATAACATACCGATGACAAATGTTGTGCCATTTTAAAAAATTGTCAATAAAACAAGGATTAAAAACCCAATATTTTGCCATTTTGAAAAATTAATATAAACAACAATTGCCGTGTTGCTATGACAACAACCTATTGAAGTACTTCATATAATTCCAAAAATACAGCTGCATGCTCTTAGTTAGTGGCGAGGGGTTGCTGCATGCATGTGTTTCTAGTTAGATCCATAATATTGTCTATACGACGTTTCGTATTTTTTAAAGTCTAATATCCTTAATATCTTTAACCGGAATCCACGATTGGCTATCGTACCCTAACCATTTTGCTAACGCCATTCCGTTCTTTTTTCAAAGGACTTTTTCTATTTTGTACGTATCGTCTTTTTTGTTGACGGTAGATAATTCTTCGTAAAACTTCCGGATGATCGGTTCTCCTTCGTGGTCTTCTATTTCGTACATATTAGGGTCTCCCCGGAATACTTTTGATATTTTAAATATTTCTTCGGTAAAATTTGCTTTGTACCCTTTTGCAAAAATACTTTTGTATTTGCTAACCCTAACTGTATCTCCTATCCTAAACTTTGGTAACGGTAAATCCCCAGTAGCGTGCCCGTATAACGTTACCCATACCATATTTTCATTAGACTTGTTCACGTCTTTTGGTTTCATAAGAATACTGCTGTGTTTGGTATTGTTATAATTTTTTGTAAGTTCGTCTAAAACGTCGATCCAGTTGTACGTTCCTTTGCTGTAAAAATATTTCCACATCATTGTTTTTAATGTCCGATTAAACCTTTCAACGATAGCAGCTTTCTTATCGGAATGCGTAGAAAAATAGTCTACGTTATGGCTTTTCAAAAGATCCCTAATACCTACGTCATAAAATTCTTTTCCTTCGTCAAACTGAGCAACATTAGGATATTTCCCAAACTTTACCTCAAAGTTACCAAGTAGCAGTTCGACGGCTTTAGTCATATTTTTTGTATCCTTCCTGTAGACGGGGGCCGTAAAGGCATACCGACTAAGGATTTCCACAGTTGTTAATATCCATCGGTACCCTTTGTTTTTACTTGCGTATTTTCCCATATCTACGAGATCCATTTGTATTTGATCTGCAAGGTTTTTTACAAAGGTTTTTGTTTATGTTTCCAAATGAAAGGTTATATGGTGACGACAAGATTAAATATGAAATTATATTAACTATGCTTCACTATACACAAAAATTAAATGGTTACATTGATGAAACCATACCCGAAGGACGTTTGGATGAAGTTATTTTGGGTTCAATCGAATACCTCGAGGAAAATACTGGCCTTGAAAAATTAAACCATCGACATGAACGTGAACGTGATGGTCATTTAATTTTTTATTGGCGACGTGTACACCGACCGTTATCCCGCCGGATATTAACCCGACCATTGGAACGTAAGGTGTTAAATAACCAATTATTCTTTTAACGTCGCTTTTAAACAGCTCGTTCTTAGCGAGATCTTCCTCTAACGACACGTTATCTTTCACGAGGTCCAAATTTACCATAAGTTCAGATAATTTCGTCATAAGCACGTCCGTGACTTTTTCGTTGACTTCGTCTAATTCCCGTCTTTGGTAATCTTCGTAAATTTTTTTTAACGTTTTGTCCATTGCGTTCTTGATATATTTCGCAGTATGTTTAATTTTTTCTCGGCAACTAACCGTAATAATTCTTCTTTGTACATAGGAGTTTCATCTTCCATTTTACATTTATCCCCGAGCCAACGGCGCAAAGCGCCGTGCGAGGGTACTAATTCCACACGGCTATTTACACCCGGGAAAAGGAAAGCATAGCGAAGTTTGAAGTTCATCAAATATCGCGGGCACGTGGTTCAAGGATGGTGGTGAGTGGGTGGTCATCACTGATCTCAAAAATATGGCGGACTATATTGCACTACAATATTTCGTATTTTTGCAAAAAGATTTGGCAACTTTCACAACCAACGAAGGGTGGTCATTTTTGATCTCAGGAATATGGCAGACTATCAGGAGTAGCAAACACTTGAGGCATCCAAAAAGGCGAGAAATAAGACGAAAACGACTGCCACAAGACTCTTGAAGAGAGATTAATTCGGGGAAAATACAGAGAAGCCCCAAGAATTGACTACGGCGTGAAACACAAGGCAAGTTTGTTGATAATGCGTATTTATACTTGTGTTTTAATGCTTTTTAAAGGCCGGCGTAGCCGTACTCATCCAGTCTATTCACTGTTTAAATTCCAGAGTAAGTTTATGTTTCAAAATGCAAGACTGTCTTCTTATTACTGATGTAATTAATAGGTCGTATTTTGTACGAAATTTAAGCTTACATTAGGCGTAATAACATACTGATGACAAATGTTGTCCATTTAAAAAAATTGTCAATAAAACAAGGATTAAAAACTGATATTTTGTCATTTTGAAAAAATATACAGAAAGAATAACAATTGCCGTGTTGCTATGACAACACCCTAGTGAAGTGCTTCATGTAATTCCGAACTAGTTGCATGCATGTATTTCTAGTAATTTCAATAACCGTCCAAACGAAAAATACGTGTCACTCGTAAAGTCCATCGCTTTTTGAAGATCAGGTTCAAACACGAAATAGATGGCGTTCCCTAAAATGTTTTCGTTACTTCTCGACCCTAAATTTTGCATAACAAATTCGTACGTTTTCCCTTGTTCGTAATCTTTTGACAAAGCTATTTCTACCCCCTTAACATTCGTACCATTGTTTAAAAAAATCCTTTAATGAATACTTTTTTCCTGTAGCTCGATGAAAGTATCCACCCTGTACGTTGTTTTGTGCGATCTTATTCGTTAAACTCCAACTCCAATACTTGTATTTCCTCGACGCATTGCAACCCGGATCCATCGCAATCGCCCCACAACGCTATGTTGTATCTTACAGACGATGTTAACGCAATATTCATTTCGTAAGCGTAAATACCTTTTGGAAGTTTTGGCGTGACGCTGAAGTTAATTTGATAACTACTACCGACTTTAGAAAAGTCTAAAATATTGTTACTATGACCGTTAAAAGGTGTATCGACCATATCGTCAATGTGAGTGACGATATGCGTAGTCATAGTTCCTTCAAACGTTAAAATATTTAAGGGGGTCCAATACCCAAAATTTAGCAATTTAGTAAAAAAAATTTTTTTTGTCTTATGGGAAGCATTAAGCAGTTAAGAATAATGCTACTAAAGTTTGGGATCGATAACAAAACTTTTAATATGTTTTTAAATGCTTTTTGGTGGAATTTCGAGCTGACCGCGCGGTATATTCCTGGAAACTAGTTTCGTTTTCTGACACTAGAGACAAAATGGCAGTTAGGAAAACAAGCTTTTCGAAGTGTGAAGCTTGTAATGTGTTTACTGCCTAGATTTAACCAGAATCAGTTGGGTGAGGACATCATAAAGTTCGAGGAGCCCGATCTCTGTTGCACGAAGAAGTGTGTGATATAAACACTGCGTAAGTCGTCAAGTATTTTACGAATTTTTACACGACTCGGTGGTGCTGAGAGGTTGATGTTAAATCTGTCCACAAGCATTTGAAATTATGTGAAAACTGGCTTCATATCCATAGGTTAGAGGTGTTGAAGTAGCGCTCTAGTGTTTCGAAATGTTTGTATTGTACAATGCTTGTGGACTTTTATATGTTCCTTGTTTTGGTACGAGGCTATGGGTCGCGTCAAAATTTTCCTCAATTACCCAGAATCCTTTATGGTCGTAGTATTCTTTAATCACTTTCAAAAGCCTTAAACAAAGTAATGCGCGGGTCCAAATCGATATAAATTAGTAACGTGTATAAGAAAAGTGCCAGCTGGAAAAGTAAATTAATTGGGATGTTGTACATTTAAAATTCATGCGAAACCCGGTTGAATGCAAAGATCATTTAGTAAATATTGCTGGTTCGGCTGCAATAAATACTTTTTAAGAGGATAAATGCGGAAACAAGCGAATATTATGTCGACAAAGTGAAAGAGCACAAAAACAGCAACACGAAAATAGCAACAAAGGCACTACAACAAGCCTTGGAAGCATGCCGATAACCGAAAATATTACCAGATAATAGAAAATAAAAGGAGACCCTTAAGCCAGGATACTTTTAAGAGGCTTTTCGTTTAAATTTTGTGGCTTTAAAATTATAAATTCGCAGATACTTTGGGGCATAAATTTAAAGCTGTATTTCTCGAATTGTATAATTCGTTCAATAATGAATTTTTCATACACGATATCAATGGCAGATTTTAACCAATTGGACTGAAATTTTCAAGCGTACAACATGTTACATTAGGCAAGGTACTAAACCAAAAAAAACTGAAAAATGTTTTAGAAATATTCCTATATTTCTTCTTTGATACCACATTTTCTCAGAAATTGCTATTTTCCAGGAAAAACTTCTAGTCATTACTTGAGATTTTTTTAGGTTTGGCTCCTACACATCGTTTATAGTCACAATGTGAAACAAAGATTAAAGTTTTTTGACCATTCTCCAGGCCCTAATCATGTTTCAAAATAGGTGCTTATTTTGCCACTAGGGGGTAATTATCACGGTAACCATGACAACACACATGTGAACAAATGTATTTTTTATCACATCTTTGTTACCTACCATAATATTAACTTGTTTCTATTTAAAAACATAATGCAAACAAAAAAATTTAAACCTATTGGACCCCCTTAAGTAATCATAATAATGCATTTCGGCGTAAGCTTTCGTCACGGGTTCGCCCAACGTTTGTGGAAAAGGTAAATTCAAAATGCGGTTGTTGTTCATGTCGATGTCCGCATTTTTTTTAACGTACTGAGAATCCGTAAAATCTTTCGATACGGCTGCCGTACCGTCGGATGGATTAGGATTTAACCCTAACACCTCGTGACCATCCATCCCGATATTATTTTGCATCGTAAATCCAGAATGCGTCAAGTAAACCCTATTCGCATACTGTTTCGTCACGGGATCGTTCGCTAGCGTAGGATCTGGAATATTTATAATTTTGTTATCTTCCATATTAATATTCCCCTTCATCGTAAATCCACTATCGGATAATCTACCGCTGCCGGGATCGCCTTTGTTACCTTTCGGTCCCTGTGCACTGGTGTCGCCTTTATCGCCTTTCGGTCCCTGTGATCCAGTGTCGCCTTTAGGCCCTTGATCACCTTGGTCACCTTTCGGTCCTTGATCACCTTGGTCCCCTTTCGATCCTTGATCACCTTGGTTGCCTTTAGGACAGTGAACTCTAATACAACTGGAACGATAACTTGGCCGCCATCTTTGAAGCCAAATTGAAGGCCGCCATGTACGTCACGCCGCGAAAATATGACCTATTTTCAAAAGCTCTTTTCGACCCTTTAACTTCGTGTTTTAGAGCCAGTTAGGTGCTAAATATTTTCTAGATAGATTGAAATTTCATGTACCTCAACTTTCTAGGACGTCGAGTAAGGTTTTAAAATATTTTTTGGCTGCTAAAAATGAAAAACAGTTTCGGCGAAAACTTTGTCACGAAATATCTTTTTTAAACAACTGTTACCTCTCGAGTTTTAACAGTTAGATGGAATAGGCTGCCAAGAACTATCCGTAACCGAAGTTTAAAGCTTTAAAACTAATGCTATCTGACGAAGAATGTAAGTTTTATACGTATTTTTGAATTAACCATACAAATACACCACTTCGAAAACCTCAATTTACTCACGTATTGGAAGGGCTACAGCAAAGACTAAAAGCTCAAAATAGACAACGATACCTGGACTTTAGCACAAGATACGTTTTGGAAGTGTTGAAATTTTTAAAGCAATATATTTTTCAATTGAAGAGCGTAGTTTGCCTCATAGTTTGCTTCGGCATGTTGAAACTTTCGTCTTTTTCCAGAGTAAAAAAGTGATAGCCCTCAATTTTTGCCGTAGCAAAGTGTAGAACAGTCAGGACTATCCAGAAAATCAGGATCGAATCTTTAAAATTGAAGTCTTGTGATGAAAATTCTCATTTTTCAAGCATATTTTCGCTCAAAAACAAACTCCTCGTAACTTTCCCCAGTCCTTTCGAACAAGCCATTTTCCCTGCGCGGTTCCCGCCTTTTGCTTCAAATTTGGCTTCATCCAATCATAGGATGAAAACATAGGAGTTATCGTTCCAGTTGTATTAGAGTTCACTGCTTTAGGACCCTGTGGACCAGGGTCACCTTTATCTCCTTTAGGACCCTTCGATGTACTACCACTACCCGGATCGCCTTTGTCTCCTTTCGGTCCCTGTGCTCTGGTGTCACCTTTAGGTCCTTGATCGCCTTGGTTGCCTTTAGGACCTTGATCACCTTGGTTGCCTTTAGGTCCTTGACCACCTTGGTCACCTTTCGGTCCCTGTGCCCCGGTGTCGCCTTTAGGTCCCTGTGCGCCAGGACTTCCAGGTGGTCCTTGCGGTCCACGTTGTCCAGTTCCACCAGAATAATGCGTATCCGCGTACGCTTTCGTTACAGGCTCTGAACCCGTTAATGGATTTGGTAGGTTTATAACCTTATTATTATTCATATCGATATCTCCTTCGATAATTTCTAGACTACTTGAATAACCGAACAATAGCAACGTTTTATTTTACTATTAAAAAATAGGATGTACAACTTCAAAAAACAAAAACAAGTGGAACAAAGCCGTGTGCGAAAGAAGGAAAATCCTCGTGGGATTACACATGTCCAAAAACCCCGACGAAATAGAACCAAACTTCCAAGTCGCATTAGAAAGAGAAGCAAAAAAAACGTATGAAATCGTTAAAAGAGAAGAAGAAGAAGAAAAAACTACAGTTAAAGAAGAATAATTTTTTTTCCTATCCCCAGAATAGGAAAAATTAGCCTAAACCTAATTTTAAAGCAAGTTCGTGCTTTTTGTATGTATGATAATATGGAATCCTAGCAGCCTTTGCTAAAATATTTAATTCTTCTCTGCTCTAATTTTTACCGTGTTCGGACCATAATTCTTTTGCTTTTTTTTGAGCTTCCATATAAAGGATCTGGTTTTTTAAACCGTGATTAATACGACACTGGTCTGCGTTAGGTATATCGATTGGACTACTCATTTTTTTAAAAACCTTTTATTTAGGTTTTTTCAAAACCCTCAATTTATTTTTTTTCAGTTGTTGACATACCGAAATGATTTAAACCAACCATCCTCTTAAAATTAGCAACGGTTTTCTTGTCACCACAATTCAAACGCTCTTTTATGACCTCCAAACTCACGGTATACACCCTAGCGGTACATTCACAAATTCTAAAGTTCGCGTTCTCCAACTTATCGACGATACGGCGGTGGCACTTTTTACAAAACTTCATGGTTTCCTACTTTTACAAAATTTATTTTTTTAAACATGCGATTATTTTTTGATGGACGCCATCTTGGAAATTCCTTGAAAATGTTTTCAAGGAATTTTTTTTTGCCATCTTGGATTTTTTGAAACCATTTTTGATGACATCAGCATTTTAATGACGAAAAATGGTAATTTGTCGCCTTCTGAGGGATAGGGTGCCCTAAAGTGCCCTACATATACTACTGTGCAAAGATATGACAAGAATGAATTTGCAATGAACCTGCAATGAACCTGCAACTTCAGGGGAAGGAGCTGACAAGTGCTGAAGCTCAATAATTCTTTCCTAATAAGGGTTGGATTATTACTGAAGGGTTACTTATTTGAGAGCATGGCTAAATATTAAGAATTCAGTTTATCAATTCAGTTACTTTGTACTACCATAGTAAGTATGATATTCAGCCATAGTTATGACGTGTGGGTGTCATTGTACATATGGGGATTGACTACCTCACGGGCGTTCTTTGTGGGTGACGTCAATATTTTTGGCATGCGGTTGCTCATACAAATTCGCTATTTCTTCGTAAATAATCGTAACGTGTTCGTATCGGGACTATTCTCACTCACTGGGACTGTATCTACTTCACCAAATTTAGCTAAAGAGGGAGCACGTAGCGCGACAATCATTACTTGCCCTTCGGGCTCGCGCTTTTGCTAAATTTGGTGAAGTAGATGCAGTCCCAGTGAGTGAGAATAGTCTTAAATATAATACCTTTTGCTAGTAAAGTTAAAATAGCAAAACAGTATGCTTACATCTAAGTCCACTGTGACATATTTGCTACTTTGCTAGTGATATGAGTATGGGTATACACAAAACACGAGGGTACCCATATCACTGTGACACCGTTTTGCAATCCCAATACGAACACGCTACGATTATTAACGAAGAAATAACGAATTTGCATGAACAACCGCATGCCAAAAATATTGACGTCACCCACAAAAAACGCCCGTGAGGAAGTCAATCCCGTACATATGGCTAACATGTCTTTGATATTAAGTAGTAGCTGGGCTGCCGAGAGGATTTGTGGGGCCCAGAGCAAAACTTTTTAGCTTTGGCTTATGATGTAATTACATTTAAAAATATGAATGGGTTCTGCTTTGGAAGTTGGCACTTTTTGAGCTTTTAATATCCAGTTTTTCAAGCATCATTTCTACATGCAAAATTTGCCATTTTGTGGGCCCTGCATTGGTTTTGGCCTGGGGGCAAGTTGCTCCCCTCCTCTCCATTCTTTCTTCTTGGCAGCCCTGGTGACTAATGAGTAGTCAAAAGCATTTTTTATGACACACCTCCTTTGATTGGGAAACTTCACATGATTCATATACAGCTAATTCAAATAAGGTTGACATCAACAATAGTCAAATGGCAAATGTGCAATATGCATGAGCATAAAAAATGATGGTAGTAATATAGTTTTAAATAAGATCAACACATCAGCAGCTGGATTATGAATATAGTATCTATATAATGATATCTTTTACATTTGCATGTAAAGAATCATCATTCTTTTGGCACTCGATCGATCATAATGCACATTTGACTATTGTCAATGTCAACCTTAATTGAATTAGCTGTATTCCTACCTGCATCAATCATTTTACATTTGACCAAATTGGCAAATTATAACAAAAGTATTGAGTTGTAATTCATAGATGGACAATTAATCATATGTAAATAAGTATATTTTATTTGTATATTATATCATGTAATATAATATAATTACATGAAAACAGAAGACTAAATGTACAGTACAAATAATGGATATAAGTCCATTTAAGTTGGTAGTATTAGATTGTTTTTACTGTGTTGAATGTACAGTATGAGAATACTGTAAACATGACTTTGTTTACATATTACATTTAAAGAGATACAGCTAATTCAATTAAGGTTGACATTGACAATAGTCAAATGTGCAATATGATCGATTGAGTGCCAAAGGAATGATGATTCTTTACATGCGAATGTAAAAGATATCATTACATAGATACTATATTTATAACCCAGCAAGGCTGCTGATGTGTTGATCTTATTTAAAACTATATTATTACCATCATTTTTTTATGCTCATGCATATTGCACATTTGCCTTTGAGTATTGTCGATGTCAACCTTATTTGAATTAGCTGTATCTTATAAAGGTTATTTTTACTGATTTATTTACGTATTAGAATACAACTATATTCCAACTGCTAACAAAGTACCATCACTTTCAATAGTGTTTATGATAATATGAAAGAACATTGTTAAATTTGAAAATATTTTGTCTTTAAATATTTTGGTTTGAAACAGAATTTTGATGTCATTGGATTAATTAATTGCTCTGAAATGATCTCCCTGGTGCCATATTAATAATTTTCTTAGAAAATGTTATAGCTATGATCTGCATTTTGAGAAAAACCATACCTTTCTGTTAGGTGTAATCATCCTTCCTGTGATGTACAGTTAAAGTAGAGCTTACAATACTGGGATGTATAAATGTTATTACTGAGATGTACAATTATATTTTATGAACAAAGGTTACCAAGTCATTTGACAAATTTTAAAGGTCACACTCAAATTTTTGGTGGGGCACTGTTTGTGTGATTCAATGCTCCTACTGTAAAAGAACAACATGCAATTAGAAATCAACTGATGTTAGTAATGCTTGCCCTATCCTATCGAAATGCAAACACCAACAAAACCTTAATGAGTAAAATTGTGAAAAGGAAAAAGCTTTTTGAACAATTAGTGATCAATGCAGTGAAACCTCTAACTGCCTAACTGGCACATCCTTTCTGCCTGAAGTAGAAAGCCCTTTGGCCCTTTAAGCTTTCTTAAGTTCATCTACACTCATAGATTTAGGGACCAGGGTACCATTTCCTGCATCTAATCTGTTCTCTTTACTTCTATGTGTGATTGTATGTGCTTCAAGACTACTTTGATCAGGGAACCTTTTATCACACTCACCACAAACAACTTTGAGAATTGCCACTACTGCAGGTAACAACTTCTGTTTTTGGCACAGTTTGCAACAAGATTGCTACTATTGCATGCATCACAAAAAAAAGGCTTTCAATTCTCTTTATTCTACCACAATTGCAGTGGTTCGGGTTTTCACAAAGTATTGGAATGCGTGACTTGTAGTGAGATGTATAAGATGGTGGAACTGGTTCATGTTCCGGCAGGTAGAAAGACCTTACATAATTGGCCCTCATGATTTGCCACCATTTTCCTCCTGTTGAGCACATTTTTGACCTATTAGTCAACATAAGCTCCCTTTTTAGGCCAGCATGCTTAGATTCCTTTGCTTGCAGCGATAAAATTCAAAGCCCCACTCTATACTCCTGATAGAGCTTTCTGGCATGATATGGTATTGCAACCCCTATTGTCCATGCTGTAACATTAACTGAGGAAGGAAAAAACAGCACAAGAAGATTAAAATAGAGTTGACAGAATTCCTCAAGCACTTCTAGCTCGGTGGAAGTGATGGTTATTTTGTTAAATAACACAGCAGCATTTCTGAGATACTGTAGTGCTTTTGCAAGTGAAATCCTTCTCAGTTTTTGACCTTCAGTTTCATCAGACGTTTGCAGGCAATCAACAAGCCGGTACCCATATCAAGCAAGCAAAATTGCTTGTTCTCCAATTAGTCGGATTGGTAGCTTGTTGTGCCGTTTATTTTCATCATTATAATGCTCAACAATTTTTTTGGAGAGATAGACCAATCTACAGCCTGGTTTTAAAGCAGAAGGAATTGTGGGGGATTGTTTAAGAGAAATTACAAGATTATCATTTGCAATTTTTTCAATTTTTAAGCCAGAAAGCTGTTTCTGCATAGCAGAAGGTAATTCGCCAGTTCCTTCACTGCCTGTGTCAACACCAGAATCATTTAAACTTTCTATTTTATCATCTAAGCCTAGCCTATCTTCTTCCGGCAAGTTTTCAGTTGACACTTCACTACATATATTGCTGCAATTCAACTCCACTGTACCAGCAGTTTCACGTCCTAAATTCTGCGAGCCAACAGCACCTGACAGCACTTCCATAAAATCATTAAATAGGTTCCTCTCCACAGACTCAATGTAAATTACGTCCAGCATATTTTGCCAAACGTTAATCTCACAATGCAAAGGATCTGGCTTTACTCGTTCAGCGAAGTTACCTATACGGGGTTTCCCGAGTTGCCGCATTCCATTTTCAGCCATAAAAGCAAGCTTCTTCTCATGCTTTGCTTTTTCACTAATATCAGACGGAAGGCTAGCGAGAAAAACTGTCAGTTTTTTAGCATGATCTTCACGTATACCATTTGTGAAGGGCTTCCACTGGTTATCATCACTACCAATGGTCTTACCCATAGTGCACATGTCATTTTTAGAAACATTGGCATATGGAGATGGAATGTTGCAGCTTGATTCAATTCATTGCACGCCCAACTCTGCCAACTCGTATCAGCACTTGGTTGGAATTCCATTCTGCATTCCCTACCACACACTGTAAAAATGCTTGACTCTAACAACATCATTTCATCAGCATGTTGCTGCCATAGCAATTCAAGGATTTCATGCTTTTCCCCCAGACTCACACAATGCAATAAATATTGAAATTCTCTGCTTCTTACTCTTTCACCTAAATTCCAGAATGTTAAGCTTCCTATAGACATTGTCAAACTGCTAGTCTTGGGAGCCCCATTGTCAGAAAATTGGAATATGAAATGATCAGTATTATCATTGAACCACACAAGCTTCCTACAAAGATATGGAAGTCTCAAATGCAGATCAATTATCATAAACACTAACCCAGTAATAGTCTTACTTACACCTGGATTATTCGGGATTTGATTAACACTACCAATATCTAAGGTTTTAACAAATTTTTCTACACTCTCATTAGATATTTCATTTAGTTGGACTTGCATGTCCACACCTAACAACTTCACATTATGGGGAACCCAAATTTCCTTGTCAGCATCAAAAACTGATAACTGAGTTTTACACATAAGGTTAAATTTTCTTCTTGAAATAAAATTTTGATTCTTGAAGGCAATTGCTTGTTTGAGTGATTTATCAGACTGTTGATAATCTTTCAAGGCTTTGGTAAAAACACCTTGGATATACTTACCTCTTTTATATCCACCAATAAGACTGTCCATCATGTCTTTAGTAGCATTAGCTGCTAACAAATCCCATGCACCATAAACAAATGCACTATATATTCCAAAACATTCTTGCTTTCCTGTCTTCTTCTGTACCGCACACTGGAGAAATTCAAAGTTATGGTGCCAAGGGTGGTAGCTCTTTTTTGCCTTCTAGTCCGAGCATAACCTTTTTGGTCGAATAAGGTCTAAAGTTTTTCATACTGCTCTGCCACTTCTGAAAGTTTTTGTTCTTGCTCAACAACATGGGCATCGACCTCATGCTTTTTAGAATGTGCGGCTTGTAAATCAAATCCTACAGAAAAGACATGCTTTAACTTAAAGGTTTAAAATAAAACAACAATTTATCTCTTCAGTTTGAGTATCAATCAATTAATTATACAGACATAAGCAGTGGCGGATCTAGCGTAAGTCAAAATATATTACCACAGCTCGTTCTAGGATATATTTACATTTTAAAATACCTTCAAAGCAACTTCATTGGTTAGATTTAATTCTTTTGAAATTCATAACCTACGACATTGTTATAAAGTTATTTTGACTTTATAATTGAGCTGCTATAATTTATTTTGACTTACCCTGGATCCGTCACTGACATAAGGGTAACTATATTACGACATTAATGGCTGATTTTCATAATTCTGATTATAGATATATTGTTAATAATGCTTTGTGCATTACTTTATATGTGCTACATTGTTTATGTGCTAAAAACTGGTTTGCTTTCATAAAGTATCAAACAATATTCACTTGCTTTTTCTGCTCGTTCTTCTGCCTGATTAGCATACTCCTGTAACGCACTTTTCTTTGCGGCGACTTCACATTCCGCGAGGGTTATTTGGCTTTCTCGGGTTGTAATGTCTGCTTCCCTTCTGGCCTGTTGATCATCAGCTTCGCGGCTGCGCTTTGTATCAAACTTTGGCAATTTCTCCCAAAAAAGACGACATGTTCTTTCGGAATTACATTTTCCAGCATGATATCGTGGTCGACTACACTTCCGACTCTTACTGCACAATGGCGAAGAGTTAAATTACGGCATAACAAATATTCGGAGAAGAAGGTCAATGAATAATTCAACATGGCGTCGTGAATTAATCAAATGCAAATGAGAATGCTTTGAATTGTAGTCTTCCTTACCTTTCTCCAGTGCGATTTTCCAGCTTAATGGGTACAAAAAAGCTTTCTTTTTAATTTGAGTTTTAATATTTGTTTAAAACGAACAGTTATACTTGAAAAAAAATCTATTCGAACGCCAGCAAATGTTAAATTTTCTGTGTTTGCTCAGATTGCGCAAATAATATAGCATACGATGGGGGGATGGAAAAGTCAGAATTTGTTAATATCATCAATCTTACTGAGGGTACCCATAGACGTGCAAAATTGTAAGCCATTAGCCTGCAATTCAACCCATACAGAAGCCAAAATCACTCGAAATATTTGCTTATAAAATGGTAAGGCAGCATCAAATGCTAAACATTTGAACTGATATGAGTTGTTAGACTAACCAAATTTAAAATTAAAAAAAAAACCGGACTTCTAAAAACAAATATGTTCTTCATAATAATGGATCAAAGAATTGAAATATTTTCACTCCTACAAATTTGCCTGCGCAATTGTTGTCGTCACATGACCTAAAATTCTGAGCGGGAGAGAATTCCTTAGCAACCAACCATCGTGAAATGTAGTCAGTAATACATGTATGATATTTTTTCCTCTATTCAGCAACAAAACCCAGTGAACCAGCTTCAACTGGTGGAAGAACAAGAATTAATCCCAGCCATGCTTAAGACAGATTCAATTAAAGAAGCAATAAATATTTTGTTGGAGCCAGCCACTGGTGTGTGCACAAATTACAAGCCTTGCATATATATTTGATATTTTAAGAATATAGTATTATTTAGAACTTAAGTAAAATTGTATCTGCTATGTGTATATTCATGAACATTGCTTGTACACAGTATACATGCCTGGCCCTTGAACTAATATATATGGC
Source organism: Muricea muricata (assembly GCA_963855995.1). Classification (NCBI taxonomy): domain Eukaryota; kingdom Metazoa; phylum Cnidaria; class Anthozoa; order Malacalcyonacea; family Plexauridae; genus Muricea; species Muricea muricata. The sequence goes on from OY979716.1 coordinate 67,085,285, forward strand.
ATTATTTGGCCTTAATTTTCTTGCAGTCACTGTATAATCTTAATGTGTATTTACAGGTCAAAGTAATGTTCTGAAAAATAAAACAGAACTTGAAGAAATCATGTCTGGATTAAACGTGATTTAGCTGTTTGTGGAATTCAACGCTTCAGTATAAATAGGCAAGAACTATGGGAGGATAGCATAGCAGCATTCAAAGATCAGAAATCTAATGTCAAGTTTTGGGCCAAAGTGAGATACCTTGGTGAAGAAGCTGCCAATATACAGTAGGTGCCAAAAGTACGAGTCTAGTCCAATTTTTTTGAAGAAACTAAAGATAATATTATATCCGGAGTTTTTAAGTACCTAAACATGGACATTTGGTTGTAAAATATGTATATTTAAGAACTCGAACATGTACATTATGCTCTCCGATTGCTTCCAACATTCTTGCTTTAACATTTTTACCGTACTTATTTCGCAGCATTAGTGAGTTTAGTCCTGTAAAAACATGAGAATAAAGGATAACTGAAGATCTAAATCAAGTTAGAGCACAAATGGTTACCCTGAGTAATTAAGTGGTCTGAAAGGTTGAGTTGTAGTCGCTAAACCATTATGCTTCTTCAAAATAAGCATAATCGACATTGTTATGGAAAGAAGCACAATATATTAGACGGAGACATCCTGAGAGATCACGCTGTCGAATGGACCCTGATACAGAGTTTAGAAACATCCAGAACTATGTTTATTGCAGTTTTCAATGGTGCTCGGGGTATCTGTATGATAAATAGTATTCATAGAAAACATAAATATCATCAGATCTACAAAGGCATGCTTTAACGTCTAGGAAAAGGCTTTGTGAAAGATGGTTTATAAAGAATATTCTGACCTGTGTAATCTGAACTTAAAGAAGATGCGAAAACCAAGGTAATTTAGTGCTCATGGTATTTCTTCGTCAATCTCCAGAAGTTTATCTAATTCGACACTAGTAGGTACATTTTATAGAAAAAATCAATTGGGTAGCCAGGAGCCAAGACAAGCTATAGGATGTAATTTTTCTTGTTACAGAGTGATATTTGATGTTGACAATGCTACATCTGTAGTGAGATGAAGGCAAAAAAAGAGTACAAGCTATTTCAAAAGGAAATGTTTCTTAAAATTATATAGTTTATTGTTTAAATTACTTGATTTCAGCAGAAAAAATATTTGTGTTGTGATGCAGAGCAGTAATCTTGTATAAATTGGCTATAATAAAAATTTAATGTCAAATGGACTCGTACTTTTGGCACCTACTGTATAAAATCAGTGGAATTCAATCAAATCTTTTCTATCTTGCTGGGAAAATGGTTGTATATATAATGACCCATTTAGATATTGGAATTCTTGTGTTGAATCCAGCACTTTATATGTACATTGTGACTGGAGATGTGGAAAAAGCCGCTGAATGTTGCTCAGTTGAAGATGTGCCTGACTTTGAGACTAAAGAATGGATCAAGAAGGTGCTAACACATTTGCACTTTTTGAACCAAGTTACTAGGCTAGCCAACAGAATGGGGAAGGGAAATAAGTATAGAAAATACCGTGCAATAATATTGTGCTCTTATAATATGCAGTGCCTAATTTTCATGTTTTTGAAGACAACAGTATGACAAGCATCATTGAATATTTGCACAAATTGACTTACAGCTAGTACCCACAATTTTTCACTGGCATTATTTTCAAAGTTGTCGTGCCCTATGTAACAATTAATTATGATTATTTTGTATGTGACTTGTGTATGTAACCAAATACATTGTTATCTAGGTCAAGTATACAACAGCTTTTAAAATGATAAAATCAATGATAAAACAAACTACTTAGTAAAATAGATCCCTTCATTTATTGTGGACACACATGCGTGTAATCATGTTTTTTCTCTAGCAGGCCAGTCTGGAAAGTTTGTATTGTGAGCACGCAATTGCTTGGGCACGCAATTTGCAAACTTTCTAGTCAGACTACCAGGGCTTGGGTGTGCCAACATATACATGCAGCTTGAACATTCTTACCACCTTTATCAGACTGTACCTGAGATGGAACCCCAAAGCAGTTGACAGCTGTTTGAAATAGTTCCAAACTGTATTGGCACGATTATTGTTGGAGCAAACTAAAAATACTGAAATTCTTGAATACCATCTATTCCCCATGGATTACCATTTTCCACCTAAAATAAGGAAAAATAACATTGTATTAGTTTATGAATTTACACAAGACAAGGTATCTATTTGATAAGATAGTCAAGCTTTGCATGGAATTTAGGACACTTACAGCTAAATTTGAGCAAGTAGCAAGTCAATAAATATTACAAACTCCTTACCTTACCAATTTATGATACCCGTCTATGTTCCAGAAAGAATTGGGTCCCTTAACAGAATATGTTCTTTGGTGGACTGCAGCCATCCATCTGGATGTTGAGCCTTCAGGATCAACTCTCCTTAAAGATGCCCGTACTCGATGTTGCTGAATTTTTAGCCAGGAGAACGTAAGGGAGTGTTCATTATTTATACCTGGGGTTGGTACCGAAAAGAAATGGGTTGGGTAAGCCATTTTTCTTGGGTATAAAGGGTTGGGTAATTACTTTTCTGAACAAAGCTCATGGTTGGGTAAAAGAATTTCAACACAAACTTTTAATTAAATAAAATATGAAAAATGGTCATTTCAGAAAAAATCATACCTCCCTCACAGAGGAAATTGGCAATTATCCCCTCTTCTATGCCCCTCAGATATCTCAATTAAATTCACCTACTATATCACAAACAATATCTTCTCTGCTCCTCTCTAGACAGCAGAAATGTTTTTTGGTTGGGGGGGGGGAGGAGTGTGGTTATTTTCTGGAATGACTTTTAATACAGCAATGTATTAAATATATATAGTTCACTTGTCCCAGCTATCCGAGCTGTCAGAGTCTTTTTCACCAGATTCGTCGCCAAGCAAATCCTCAACAATATCTTCATCCATGTCCAAGGATCCAATCATTTTTAGGCATGAAATGTTGCGCAAAGTACTTGGGTCATTTTCTCCTTCCCTAATGTTATTTAAGTCCTCGAACCTTATTGTTTCTAATGACTTCTCTCCATATGAATTGGGACAAATTCGGTCAATAACATCCCATGCAAAATTGTCGGCCAAAAGCTTTCTAGCATTCCTGACCAAGGAAATTCTGTTTTTCTTTTTGTTTTTACTCTTCTGCTCCTTGTTCCTTTTCCGTTTTCTTTAGATTTCATAACACGATACAGCAGAACTACTAAATTTTTTTTGAAGACTTATAGTTACAAATTTCAAATTATCTTCCAAGCAAACCAGCTTTTCTTTCAACTCTTTCTTAGTTGAAATGTTGTACCCATGCACAACCTCAGCCTCATTTTTGGCCCATCGCTTTATTTCATTTTCTTCATCATACAATTCTTGGTTTCTTTTCTTGAGCATTTCTAAAAGTTCATCACTCTTTGCACGTGTAGACTTGACTTGTTCAAAGGTTCGACTAGCAAGACTAACATCTTTAAGAGTTGGGTCAGCAGGCATTTGCAAATACCTTTTGATCATAATGTTTTCTTTTGGTATCAATCCCTCCTCATAATTAGCCAAAACAGCTTTGAGTCTTCTGATCCTCTCAGTAACATCCCAGCGAAACTGCTGTTGCCCATTGAGATAAGTTGCAAACCACGTTTGTAATGCTACATAGGCAGACTCATAAATTTTCTTAGTAATGCCATTTTAAAATCTCATCTTATTTGTCTTCGGATGCGGTTTCAAAAATTTTTGCCATGGGCATGGAGGAACAGCAGTTGCTCCTTTTTCGACAACAAATTGTTCTTTACATAGCGTTAGAGTTGTTTGTACGAGCTTTTTTGATGCAGTATGGTGTAATTTTGGAATCATTTGGTCTTGTGCTTGCTGACACCGGTGCTTTTAACCAACTTAAACACTTCTTCAGTTTGATTATATGACCTCGCTTTTCGATGCCTAACTCCTCTACCATACTTGAAATTTCACCCTCATCCAATGACTTTAAATCTAAGTCATCAAAACCATTCGGCATATTCTGCAAGATTACTCGACCGTAACCACTCGTTAAACTCGTTTGACAAATGCACGCTTTCTATGGCATCCATATTTAATTTTGCTTACGCACCAATGTGCTCAAAAAGTACCTGGATCAATGTAGTTACTAATATATATAAATAAAACTCCGATATAAATAGAGCTTCTGGTACAGAATGGAGAATGTGTGTATATTTTCAAATTCATTGAAAAACTGTTGTGAAGTTTGCTTTGAAATACAGGTAAACCAATGGGTAAATCTTGCGTAAACCTAGGGTTGAGTAGTCTAGTCCCATCCTCCCCAAGCACAGCTTTTCAGCCACTGATCTGTATGTATTAACTGGATAAGGTTACAATATTTTCCGAAAAAGTCAAAATGGCTGATTCAGCTGAGAATTCAATTGGTAGAAAAAGATTAAATCCGAGTGCTCTCAAAGGAAAAAATGATGCAAGAAAAGAATTGGTTGTAAATTAAAGGTACTCCAAAATTGTTTTGAAGTCCCAGCAAACATGCTCTGTGGTAGAAATCAGGAAAAGTTGGAAAAGTTACTTGAAAAATCAAATGAAACGCAACAGTAAAGAATGTACAGCAGGTGAATCACATCGTAATCGGTTACTTGGGTTAATGGCTGTGTGGAATGAGCTGACTGCAGATGCAATTGGTACGGATGGGACAGAATACACAAACTTTTTTCTAAAGTTTGACGATGCTTTGGACAGCTTCTTTTCTTTCTACAGTCATATTCAGAAACCATATTTGAACACTGATAAAGACAAGTTCCTATAAGCTCTACTTCATGCTCAGTGGGGGTTGTGCGTTTATATAATCACCCTAGAAGAAACCAAAGAGAAAGTCATTGTTAGACTAGATAATCATGACATGGACATATTTCTCGAGTTCGTATCACAGGAAAAGGAGTATCTACAATTTACACCAAGAATTCAACTAGACAATTGGTTGGTGGAAGGTATTCTGAATACCTTTGATTCTGAATGGGATAGATTAGTTGGAAGGGTTCTGCTGGGAATAAACCGATCAAGGAAGGAACTGAAGCACCTTGGTATTGATGAAGAAGATGCTGCAAAAAACACTGAAAAGGTAACTTATACTGTATATTCTGCTGTACTTTATAATTTTATAAGAAAAATTCATTTTCTCTTATATAGGTGTTGAATGTTGTTGGAAACATTTCTCAAGCAAACATTACTGCCAAGACCATTAAGACCAAGTTGAAATTCGCCTCCAAGAAAAAAAGAAAAATCTTCAAGATCAGTTACAAAAGCAGAAAGATTTAGTGAATGATAAGCAAAAAAACACTTGGCCACAGTATATTCGTGATAATATCGAGTCTTCCATCAGATTTGAAAGAAAGGTTAGCAGATCTTGACAACTTGCTATCACCTAAGACAAGTTACCAAAAGCAACGTCTTAATCAAATGCGAAAGCGTAAAGCATCTCAAATTGTGGAAGAAAAGCATTATAAACGGAGAAAATTGACCAACCAAGGAGCACCAAGGAAGATTAGTGATGAAGAAGAGGAATTCTTGGCCAAGTGCATAGAAGATAAAGCTATGTACCATGGCAGAAGGCATGATTTGGTTATGTACACAAATCGCCATGTCAAATCAAGAGATTTGCTAAATATTGCAAATTATAGACTATTAAAATCAGGAAAGAGGATGATCAAATCTGCAACAACAGTATACAATCGTTGCAAACCGAAGAATAGAAGATCTCTTCAAACCAAGAAGCATATTGGTAAAGGCTTGATGTGTTTTAAAAAGCCACCAAAGGCTGAAGACAAAGACAATGAAAATACTCATTACCAAAGAGCACATGTGAAGAATGTAAAAATGGCATTGTTTTCAGAAAGTGCAGGTACGTCTAAGGATTACTCACAGCATGGATGATAAAGCCACAGCATGGATGATAAAGCATATCTACGCCCTGGCACTGGGGAAGGATTTGGAGGTGCTTGAAAGTGGAAGATTCTTACAGCTACAGAAGTAGACAAGGCAAGGAAGCTTCCAAAGTATGACTGGCCACAGCAATTAGTATATCAGACACCTGCATCACGCCGGATCATGACCAAAGAAGAGGAAGATGAAGAGAAATTAATCAACAAAACTGATTCGCATTTTGTATTCGTTCGACCGAAGTCTATTGTTGGATCGTCGGGGTCAGTCTGGGCAAGTGATGCTGTAAGGCTGTGGCATGAAAATACGGCAACATTTCAAATTGAGTCATCGAATACCTCTTCATGTACCTACACAAAGGAATTCAGCAGCTGTTGTGTCATTTTGCATGATTATGCTTTTTTATACCAGGATATGACAGATTGTGAAGATATCGAGAAACTTACTTCCACTGATTTCTCCTAAGAAATTATGAATACTTTTTTGCAATATGAGAAAAAGCGAATCGATGTTTTTCTTCTGAATTTAGAAGAGATTTTGGATAATGTTGCAAATGATAAAATCCAATTTCAACACGATGAGCTTGTGCTCTTTGAGAGCAGATTGAAGCCTGTACTTAAGACCTTAGAACTGGCATATTCCAGACAGGAGATGAAGAATCTGTAGCTTGCACACCTTTGTGTGGAATTAAAGTCAAAAAGCAGTGATTTGTTGGACAGGATTGCCTACATGACCGATGCTGGTCCAGGAGTGGGAGTGTCGAATTTTGAAGTTCGCTTTCGAGATGCTGAGCTTGCTAGATTATGGAATTCTGATTACAGAGTTTGAGTACATAGATCCAGAGGGGATAGTGGGCAAGGCAAAGCCGAGCATACAAACTGTTGACGGTGCCGCAATTGGATGGGAAACTTTGAAGCAATACGAAGGTATGACAGAAGAAGAAATCAATGAAAATGTCTTTAAAAGATTTTGAATCCCATGAGAATGAAAGAATGACTAAGAATACATGGATAGTTGCAGAGGAGTTGATAAAATGGATTGATGGGGCTCCTGTGCTTGGTGAGTACATCCATTGTCAATTGTCTGAGGAACCAACTAAAATGTTCTTTTTTAATAGACAGTTTACAAGCTGACCAGAATGCCAGCACAGAAAAGAAGAAATCAGTATTTGGTTCTGGATACATCAACAAAATGATGCAGTTAATGTTGTCCCATTACATATATGGTGGGCTATTCATGGAGTATGTCAAGTTTTCATGTTCTAATTCTACAGAAAATGCAAGTCTGTGTGAGTTCTGCTCCAATAACTGGATAGGTCCTCTGTCAGATAGGATCCTACAGCCTGTTCCTGATGATAGCAATCCTGGACATTTCATGGATGTGTTCAAGACCCCAGTAAAGGATAGACAACCAGATGACTGGCAACCAAGAGCATACACTAAGAACATGTACAGCAATGGTGAAATAACCCTAAATGATGAGGAATTAATTCAGCAAACATCCAAGAAATTAAATGTAGAAGTATGTCATGTTGTTCAGTCCGTCGAACACTTGAGAAACCTTGAGGCAAGTAAGAGAAGGCGAGAAAAGGAAAATGAAGAGAAGAAAAAGAAGAGGGTAAACATGAAATATGACGATTATGATTGGATTGACTTAGTGGTTTCCGGAAAGATAAACAAATTGTGTTCTGCTGAGTTGGACAAATATTTAGTAAAGCATCAACTTAATACTAAATGTAGAAAATCTGATAAAATTAAAGCTGTTACAGTTCATGCCCTTAGAGCTGGTGCCTCTGTCATTGTTAAGAAAAAGCAGAACATTCACAGTAACAGTCCGGATTCAGGTAGTGAAAGTGACTCTGAAAGTAACAAAGAAAGTGATGATAGCGGTGATGAACTTGATGTAGTGCATCAAGATTTAGATGATAGCACTGATGGAGAGGATGTGGAAGAGGAGGCCCCTCTGATTACCACTACTAGATATGGCAGGAGTGCAGGAACTTGGAGGCTAACAAAAATATAAACTTGTAAGATGGAAAAGCTTATATTAAACATTATATATCATGAAGAATATGAATTAGAATTGGGTTGGATAAATTAAAAATCTAAGCCTTGTAATGGTTGGGTAAAGAAAAAAATGGTTTGCGGACAGGTTGGGTCACAGTTTTTTTATCATTTTAATTAGTTTCTCTTCAGTACTAACCCTGGCTATAAATAATGAACACTCCCTAAATAGCTGATCACCATCCTTTGGATGACTTTGTTTGATGTCACTATGTTATCCAACTCATTTTCCGTGAGAAGCGTGAATTGTTGTGATGTATTAAGGCCTTGCTCTTGCATTCTTCTAACGGTACTCAGTGCGATGCCGAACATTCTAGCTATCTGAATTAGGTATGTAACCTGATTTCTTAGAATTTCAATTTTCAGCCGACCAGGGATTGATCTTGGTACTTCTACTCTCCCAACTGTTTCTACTTAATGATTTTCACAGCCCAATACAACATTCTGTAGGATATCGACCAAGCGTCTAGCCTGAACAAGAAATACACCATAGGTATTTGGATCATGTTCCAGAACGATAGCAAAGCTTCAACAAAGAGCCAGTGCATGATCATGGATGTCCTCAATAATATAGGGTTGGAGATCTGACAAAATACAATTTGTTATATCTCTTAAGAGTGTGTGTCTCTAAAAACCGACCACCGACTCCAGATGTCAAAAATAAATTTCCTCGTTACTTTGCCTATGAGTTGTATTGACCTCAACAACAAACAAACACTTTTTGGAATTTTCAAATTTTATGTATTTTTCAAGTTTTAGCAATAGCAGTCTCGCCCTGTCGTGGCCAAAATCCACTACCAAATTTAGCATAAAAAATAGCCCAATTCAAACGCACATAATTTCAAGTAATTTTGACCAAATTCCATGATATTTTCACCCGAAATGTGAAATTTATCCCACTTTCACATAAGCTGATTTTAAAGTGCAAATACGACACATTTCAGGCAAATTTTAGCGACAATGGGCATTGAGTATAAATATAGCTATGTTCACGTGTCATATTTGACACTGAATTTCTCAAAAGTGGGACTTTACTAGATTCAGTGACTAGTGTAGTTAAAGAAAGGAGGGTTTGAAGTGCCAATACCAACAATTAAACTTGTTTGCCAACTTAATTCATAGCTATTGGAGTAAAATACCTAAGCCTTGTTCTTATGACCTTATTTCTGACTAAATGTACTGTCATTTCATCAAAACATTTTTGCTGAAATAAGCCAATTGATAGTGAAAAACAGGAAATATATAATTTTGCACCTGGTGAAGGTAACAAACCACTGAGTGTATTCAGAGATCAGTTCTCTGAAGAAATGGCTTATCCAGGAATATTCCTGGGACAAAAAAGACCTGATGACAAAGGAAGGTTGAGCAATGTTCACTATAGTGAAATGTGTAAATCTGAGTTAAGAAGATCTGATTGCCAAGCTGCTATGTGTGTGGAAAATATATTCTTCAAAGCTAAGAAACTTCAAATGAAGTTTTTGATTGGACAATCTCAAATTGCACTGCGAAAAAACAAAACGGGAAATAGAATGCTTACAGCTGGAGTTTTAAAAACAACTGAAGGTTTGCAAAGTTTAATAAACCATGATGATGGTTTCAGATTCTTGAAGACATAGAGAGGTTCACCTCCTTACTTTGAAAAAGCCAAAAAGGACTTGTTTGCTATGATTCGACAATTAGGAGCGGACTCATTATTTTGCAGTTTTTCTTCTGCAGAAACAAAGTGGAATCACCTATTGAGAATCCTTGGTAAACTGATTGATCACAAAGATTGAAGTGATGAAGAGTTGGATAACCTTACTTGGGAAAAAAATGTCGACTGATTCAAAGTGATCCAGCAACTTGTGCTAGACACTTTGATTTTCAATTCAATACTTTCCTTAAAGACGTCTTAATGAGTGAACTGGCGCCTTTAGGAAAAATCAAAGATTGGTTTTATAGAGTCCAGTACCAGCAGCGAGGGTCACCTCACATTCATATGTTGATTTGGCTTGACAATGCACCAGTGTTTAGTGTTGATAAAGATGAAGATGTTGTTGCATATATTGATCATATAAATTACGTGTAGTAAACCAGAAAGCGACCCGGAATTACTAGATCTTGTGAATAGACAGACACACCGGCATTCTCATACATGCATACGAGCTGGAGAGGATTTTTGCCGTATTCAAATATTGTTGCTTACTCCCACACAGAAAGTTGCATACTTAATAAAAGGCAACACGATTCACAGTGCTTTTGGCATTCCTGCAAGCCAGTCTCTAAAGAATTACAAACCATTAGATTCTGGGAGATTAAACACAATGAGATGTGAACTTGGAGCATTGAAGTTGATATTACTTGATGAAGTATCTATGGTTGGAAACAGTATGTTTACTGTTCAATTGAATAATCGTTTGAAAGATCTGAAATGCAGCAAAGACGACTTTTAATATAGCCGTATGACGAAAATTAAATATAGCAGTTGGACAACGGACAGAGATTGCGATAAACATACGGACCGATGATGGTACGACCAATGGAGCAAGTAATGTTATTAAACACATTTACTTGACTTACGATAGCAAACCTTCTGGACTCGTCTGGGTCCTGTTTGACTACATTGATGTTGGAAAGAAGACCCGACAAGAAAATAGAAACCTATCATACCCGTTACAATGCCGTTTGCTGTAGGTAAAACTAAGTCAGCTCAAGTTGTGAGGAAACAATTTCTTTTAAGGCCAGCTTCTGCTAAAACTGTTCACAGATCACAAGGTGACACCAAATCACAAATTGTTGTTAATTTGAACACAAGAAGGGCTATTCCTCATATACAATACTTCACTCTGAGCCAAGTAACAGCAATTGAAGGGTTGTACATTACTGATCTTTGTGAAAGTAAAATTTCTGTTGATCCAAAAGTTGTAAAAGAGATGCAGTTGCTGAGAAATGAGTATAAATTAGATCTTTGTTTTACTCCCTTATACATGTTGGAGAACACTGATTTGAAAATTTGTTATCTGAATGCAAGATCCTTGCATAAGCATATTGACGCTATTCAAAAAGATATCGATTATTTATCAATTGACATTTCAATTTTCACTGAAACGAGGTTTAGTCCACATGATCCTGATGGAATGTACACAATTTGAAGGCTACGAGTTATTTAGAAATGATGAAACTTCAAATGTTAATCGTCCATATCATGGAACAGCTATTTATTCCAGGCTTTGCATGTTGCATGGGGATACCCTTGTGCGAGAAACTGTCATGGGATCGAGTTAACTATCGCAAAAACAGATGAACACCCAGACTTAATTATAATTGGAATGTACAGATCTCCAATGGTTGCATTATCCTCTCTTTTAAATGCCATTCGCACTACACTGGAGGAAAATCCTTCCTCACAGGTAATATTTGTGGGAGATTTCAATGTCAATTGGCTTGATGAAGTAGAATGAAGATCATTGTACAACGTTATGATCAATGAAAATGGTCTCGAGCAACTTACATCTAGCTATACAACAGATAGTGGAACATTGATTGATCATCTATATACGAATTGGATAGAAGATGTCCAGGCAGGTACTCTTGAAATTACTTTAGTGATCACAAAGCAATTTGGGCTTCCGTTAAGGTAAGGAAGGAATGACATGCAAACAAATGAATATCATGTTATAAAGAGAGCCATAATCCATTGACATGGCAAAGGTAAAACCATAGTATGGACACGAGTAAGATAATCAGGCCAATTTTTTTTGGCCTACCTCTGATTCATATAAAAGGTAAGCATTTTCAATATGCAATGATATTTTGTCTTTTCTCTTTCAATTTTATTCATATTTTTTTCTTTCGGGTTCCAGCGGCGTATTTCAAAATTAATCACATCACGTCCAAGCTAGCTTGAAACATCAAAGATTTGAGGTAAATATAATAATGCCTTTAATGCTAATATGATATTGATGATTAATACGCACGGATCTAATCCTAGTTGTACCTTCATTTGTGTTTATTAATAACCTGTTGCTGCTTTTTATAGGTCAGCTACAGTCACGAAACTTATCTCTCCACTTACAATTGTGCTTGTTGCTTGAAAATGATTGGGTCAATGCAATACCAAATCGATGAAAAGATCGTAACAATTGAATTATCGATAAATCAGGCCTTCTACTCATATTTATATCAACAAATTTCGAAGTAAATATATTAATACGTAATGTGATATTCGTATTCACATATCTAATCCTAGTCATGCCTTCATTTGTACTTAATAACTTGTTGCTTTTTGTAGATCAGTAGCAGTCACGAAACTTTATCTCTCTACATACAATTATGCTTGATGCGATACAAAATCGATGAAAAGATCGTAACAATGGGATTATCGATATATCGAGCCCTCTACTGATGAAGAATTGAAAACTGTCTCGAAACCGGAAATGCGAAACAAGATTAACAGCTTGATACATTGATACAAAACAAACGCAGCAAAATAACAAATATCTGGTAACTATTATCTGACAATACGCTTTACATTGTGAATGATGGGATTCAATATTAACTGATTCTCAGATTGATAAACGAGATAATTGTCAAACCTTGCAAGCAACCTGCCATACATTTAGGATCAATGATCCTCTTGTATTGCTGTATCCAACCAACTGCTGCTGATACAGTATTGTCAATCAAGAAAATCCATTCATACCATATTAACCGTATCGCTTGGAAAGCTATCTACATCGTGCTTACCTATGCATCTTAAAATCAAAGTCACTTCGTGCTTAAGAATTAAAGAGTAGGTCATGCAAACAAGCTGTGCGTTCTAACTATATGTATGCTTCTTAAAGCCAAGTTATTCCATATGAAAAGACGGCAAATTTACGAAGGCTTTTGGTGAACAACATACGTGACAAATAGTTTACTTATATCAAACTAGTAGCTGATTAATCATGTGACCGTTTATAGCGGATCGAAACGTGAAACTTCTCAAGGCTTTTTCTACCCTTCAAATCCAAACTTTATGCCTACCAAAGTTGATGTGTGTCGCCATCCTGGAACCTTACTCCTTGTATGTTAAATTGTTAGTATTGTATTGTCTATCATGTCATTTATGTCTTTGTGTTTTCTTCTATTTTTCTTTGTGTTTTCTTCTATTGCCCTATATTCTCTCTCTTGTAATAAATAGTGTATATATGCAAATCACAATCTGAAAATTGATATTAGCTGTGATGTACATAGAATCTCTACATAGTGTACTTCATGTGATCTTAATTGTTGTTGTTGTATAATCAAATCTACTCATTAAACTGTGTCCAACGATATGTTTACTAGAAGTTAGTTCCGCAAGTGAAGAGCTGCCTTTATTGTTAAAACCTTGCCGAAAAATAAAAAAAAACTTTAAATAATGAATTTATGTGATATAGAGCTATAATAGATCACTTGTAATGCGAAGTCAACATATAGCAAAATTTTCACCGGCTATAGTTTTAAATTTATTAAATATTAAGTTCTCGTTTTTCCAATTTCCACTCGTGTTGACATAACTTATAAAAGCCAGGGCTAAACATCGAGGCATTTATAACTGACCGCAGTGAAAAAGATGACGCATGTACATTTTGCCAGAATGCATTGCGGTTGGAAATCGTTTCGAGGAAAGGAGGTTATTTTCCTTGTTCGGTTAACGTTTTATTTCCTTTGGTGTTTTTCTTGGCTTTTTTTTCAGCCGTTTTTGCTTAATGTCCGCAATGCATTCTGGTAAAATGTACATGCTGGCATGATTTTCGCTATGGCCAGTTTGCATAATTTGTATTATAACCAGTGACGTAACGTGCGCTGGGATGCCTGTTATAACTCGTTGTAACATAAGCATATTGACGTCAATCTCGTAATGCTCGTACCCAGCGCCTTCTTTTGGATGTCTGGGCAAAATTAGTACAGTATTCTGATGGTTTGAGGTATATCAGTAAGTACGTTCCTATGATTTTGCATTCATAGTGCAACCTTGTACACACGGTTATCTTTACTATGAATCCTGGTCACGCATCTATAGCATTTTTAGTACCAATAGAAAAATTTTTTTTTGTAGTAAGAATCATGGATTGACTACATTCGAAAAGGCAGTACAATCATTAGTGCAAAATCACAAGACTTAAATTTATAACTAAAACAATTCAGTTCATTCAAGTTGAATAGCTGTGATTTTATTGAAATTGTGATAAGTAACTTGAATTACTTTATCAGCTTCTAAAATGGAAATTATCAGCTCATCCTCTGATATATTAGATAGATTCAGTACCGGATTTATTGCAAGCACCAGATCTTCAACAGCATCATGGGACATTGTAAGCAGTAATTTGTTACTGGGCAGAGCTGTGGTAAGGACTCGTACTTTCAAGGTCCACTTGACATCACATTTTGAAAGTGGCTGTGTTAGGTGACAGGACTGAGGCTGACAGACACCAAGTGGAGAGGACTGGTTTTTCTGAATGACTGGTTTTTGGCAAGACACACATGAATTGACTCTGGTTGCATCTTGAATACCAAGGCTAGTTGCGCTGATGGTTTTTGATGTGATTAATTCATCATTCACTTCAACAAGAGGTTGTTGAAATTCTTCACACTCTTCCAAGGTAAACGGATTGGTTTTTGGTGTGTTAAGGTATTTCTCAAACTTCGTTCCTTTTACACGCAAGTGTTTAAACAAATATGTCACCTGTCGTTCAACGGTATTGACATAGTCTCCCCACAACACTACTCGGATTGATGCAGTTGTATGTCTTATAACTACTTCTTGTTTTGACAACTTTGTGATATCATTTGACTGAGGCAGTGTAATTTTTTTAACAGCAGAGACACTTACAACTGGTGCAAGTCTGGTTATGGATGATATGTTAACCACTGTGTCAGCAGACTTGACTGTCATGTTCTCTTCAAAATTAAAGTCAACATCAGTTTTGTTGAGAGGAGTTATTGTAGTAAAGTTTGTGATAACAATGTCTGTGCTAGAGTCAGTTTTTTTAAAGTTTTGTAGCTTAATTGGACTTTTTGTGTTCGCCACTGTTTTTAATTCAGAATGCTTGTTAGGGGAGTAGCAGACTGCTTTTACAGGATCATCCTTTGCTTGTAATGTACAGTTGAAATACTTTTTCTTTGAAGGTGATGTCTTCAGCATGGAAACATTTTGAATGTAACAATCAAGGGAACAGACACCACCTAAAAAAACAACTTAGAGGTGAGATGCGCAGACTATTCTAATGTGAAATACCTTTTTTAGTTTTTGAGATAATTAGATTGGAAAAAATTATTTTCTTTATTGAACTAAGTACTTGAAAATACATGGTGGTTTTGTTGGACAGGTGCCAACCTATCACAAAATAGGACAGCAAAATAACTGCCAACCTATTGTCGGTCAGGATGGCAAAAAATTGCTGACCTGCATTTTCTGATTTAAATTTAAAGAGAGAATATCATTAGTATAATTAGGTACATTTCAACGAAAGTACCTATAGAAATTTACAATACCTTTTCGTCAATATAAATCCAAACTGACATTTTGGTCAGCCAACCTGATTTTTTCCTAATACAGAGGTTTGTTTATGAGTAAACAAGCAATGTTTAAGTCTTAAACACTGTTAAAGTGAAAAAAAATTTACAGCAACAACTGACTTATTGTACCTGGGAATGTTGTTTGGCACTATGTGATTACAATCAACTAGAACTCACCTTCAGTATCATCTTGTTTATTCATCTATTAAAAGAAAAGTTAAATTTAATATGCATGAAATAGGAAGCATACGGTAGTTGTAATATTATAGCTGATATCATCACATTAATCTTGATTACACAATGTATCTCAGAAAAAGCAAAACCCATGGAAATTTGCCATTAAAATTCTGATATCGATGAACATACAATAAATTGTCATATTATTATGAGTCCAAGAATCGCGTTTTATAAACATCACGGCTGTGCACATGCGCATTGCCCAATGTGCCATGCTGAATTACAGTGAATTTGTGATCCATGGTATATCCTTGGAATCATTCTGTATTTATCAGGTTTTTACTAAGTTACAATCAAATCCCACTTATTTAAACGTAATTTGTTAATCTTGGGTAGGATTATGGAAACAATACTGTCCATGCAGCGTTGAGAAGCGAGAACAGCAATATAGCGATCATAAAACTGATAAGCGAAATACGACACCATCACCGACACTCTATCAACGAATATCTAGAGACACTTCGATTACTCGATTGTTATAATTTTTGGAAAATGTCGCAACACACACAGAATTGCTGCTGGATTTCGTGTTTGCAACGAGGTGCAACAGATCGTTCGTATTTTCTCCAATTCTTGAGCTCGACGCTGTGGTTTTACGATATTTGTTATATTAAACTTAAGGTAATTGATATTTTATCTTTGAAATGCTTTGTTGAATTTCAATCGCTCATCTACTGTGGTCGAATATTTTGATCGCACTAAGATAAGTAAAGAGCGTACAAATATAGTACATGAGGCAAACTTGCCTGCACTGACATCTTGTCGGGCGTTATACCTGTTGTGTTCAGGTATTAAAAAAAACAAATAGAAAGGAGCCATTGTTGCTAGTGCTGGTCTTAGATCAGACACTCATTAACGTGAAAGGCCACATATTAAAATTAAACCTTGCCATTGTGCTGGTATATCAAAGTATTAACCTAGCCATTATGCAGGAATTCAAACAAACAACCCAGCGGTGCTGGAATCAAAACAACTGCCTGCCTACTTGCAGGAAATACATAACTAACGAAATTACTGACAATTCTACTACTGAATGTTAGTCTGAAGTCAGACAGGTTAAATTATACTAAATTCTGAACAAATACAGGTATGGGTGTTAGCATAGAAGTATATCGCTCAAGGATTGGATCACACCACAATTTTACAAATTGTCATAATAGACTACATTGTCTGAAAGGTAAACTTTGGAATCAAATACTATTAATGTTTTACCTCAATGTATTTTATTTTCCAGATCTCAAAAGCCAATTAAAGAAGGCAAAAAGGAACAAAGAAGTGTGTCAGTGGTATGCACAAAAGATGTATTATCATGCTGTTTATGTGCCATTATTACTTAGACTTTCAAATGACGTTGAGGAAAATCCAGGTCCTAGAACTGTAAATGATATAGTTGATCCAGCATGTACTGTCCATGCTGATTTTAATCAAGGTAATGAGTTAATGTTTGGTATGAATGCTGGTAAACAGTGTGTAGCCATGTCATTGTGGTGACAGTTTGTATCGTATTATGAGCCAAAGTATAAATAAGAGTTATTTATTATTAACTGATGTCCCAGGGTTTGTAGATGTAGACAACCATGTTTATAATTTGCAATATAGTAATTCCTTTTCAAGAGCACTGCATATGGCTTAAAATAGTCTTCCGCACGTGACAATTAAGCATGCTTTTAATGAAGTATTTGTTTCTTTGCACTATAACAGTTGTTTACTTACAATTGGTGTGAATACTGTAGCAATTATGATGCCTTTTCCTGGTGTCTTTAAAGTGTTTGATTCACATTAACGGGATGTTTTTGGAAGACCATCTGCATTGGGTTACTGCATTTTAATATCAGTAGAGGGAATAGAAAACCTTGGAGAGTATTTTCGATTAACATCCAGATCAAATGTTGTGATGCCATTTGAGTTGAAGCATGTAAAATGTATCAGTAATAATGATATGCAGACAGAAGTGTGGTAGGTTCAACTGAGGTAGCTGAACAGCATGATGTAAACAGCAAAACATTGAGTGTCCCAAATTTTGACCAATTATCAAAAGAAAAGATAATTATATCAAATATTTCAACCAAGCAAAGTGAAAGTAGTGCTAGAACTAGTGAGTATAGAAATATGAAAAAAAGAAGCAGACAGAATGAGTCAACAGAGAAACGGAAACTTAGACTTGAAAAAATAAGGAAATATAATGATTTAAAAAAACAAAATGAGACCACTGTGCAAAGTAAAGCTAGACTTGCAAAAATGAGGAAATATGATTATTCAAAAAGACAAAATGAGACAACTGAGCAAAGAGAAGCTAGACTTGCCAAAATGAGGGAAAACAAGAATTCCAAGAAAGGCTCAAAAACAAATGAAACTATAGAACAAAGGAAAGCTCGACTTGCAAAAATGAAGGAATATAATAGCTCAAAAAGACAAAATGAGCCCACTGAACAAAGGAAAGGTAGACTTGCAAAAGAACGCGAAAGAAAGAGAGCCTCTAGAAAAAGAGCACAGGGTGAGAAAAAAGATAATTACAGCTCACATCCAATTAGAGAAGGAACTTCCAATCCTGTAAGTAATCACTTTCCAAATGAAAATATTGATGAATTAGCCCTTGTTAGAAAGTTTCATAACTCTGTATTTGCTGGACTATTGTATATTTGCACTTGCTGTGACCAATTATGGTATAAACATTCTGTTTCACCAGCAGACCGACTAAGACTGATCAATCCTGACATAACCAAGTATCTCTAAAGTATAAAAAGTGTTGATGATATTGAGTGAATTTGTCAAACCTGCAACAATCACTTAAAGAAAGGAAGAATTCCTCCTTGTGCAATAGCTAAAGGGATGCAAATTTAGGAAAAACCTTCTTTCTTTGATCTTAATGAACTAGAATGTCGACCTATTGCTCCTCGGTTAGCATTTCAAAAGATTTTTCAGGCACCAAGGGGTGGTCAACTCAAGATTACTGGTAATATTGTTAATATTCCAGCACATGTAAACAGCACGGTGAATATGCTTCCTAGATTGCCCGATGAGACTGGTACAATTAAAGTTCAACTTAAGCAAAGGTTGCAGTACAAAAGTTCTTCACTTTCACTGAATATACAACCTCACAAAGTAATGCAAGCAGCTGCTTGGTTGGTCAATACAAGTTCTTTGTATGAAGGCCAGGGAATAACCATTGATCAGAATTGGCTGAGAAGTTTGCCAGTATCAGCAGATGAGACTTGTGACACTGTTGAAACACAAAATGATGCAGATGATGAATCAACTTCAAACATTCCAGATGATCAATGGAGTGAAGATGAAGCTGAAATACCAGCAGGGACAAGAGATAGTATGTCGACTACCTCAGATTTTGTAAGTGGTAATGAAAAACAGGAAATATATAATTTTGCACCTTGTGAGAGAAACAAACCATTGAGTGTATTTAGGGATCAGTTCTCTGAAGAAATGGCTTATCCAGGAACATTTCTTGAACAAAAAAGACCTGATGACAAAGAAAGGTTGAGAAATGTTCATTATAGTGAAATATGTAAATCAGAGTTAAGAAGATCTGATCGCCGAGCAGTTATGTGTGCTGAAAATATATTTGTCAAAGCTAAGAAATTTCGAATGAAGTTTTTAATGGGACAATCACAAATTGCACTGCGAAAAAACAAAATGGGAAACAGAACACTAACAGCTGGAGTTTTAAAAACAACTGACGGTTTGCTTTTGGTTTAATTAACCATGATGATGGCTTCAGATTCTTGAAGACATTAAGAGGTTCACCCCCTTACTTTGAAAAAGCTAAAAAGGACTTGTTTGCTATGATTCGACAATTAGGACCAGCTTCATTATTTTTCAGTTTTTCTTCTGCAGAAACAAAGTGGAATCACCTATTGAGAGTTCTTGGTAAGTTGATTGATCACAAAGACTATAGTGATGAAGAACTGAATAATCTTACTTGGGAGGAGAAATGTCGACTGATTCAAAGTGATCCAGTAACTTGCGCTAGACATTTTGATTTTCAATTCAATACCTTCTTGAAAGATGTCCTAATGAGCGAACTGGCTCCTTAAGGAAAAATCAAAGATTGGTTTTATAGAGTCGAGTACTAGCAGTGAGGATCACCTCACACTCATATGTTGATCTGGCTTGACAATGCACCAGTGTTTGGTGTTGATAAAGATAAAGATGAAGATGTTGTTGCATACATTGATCATATAATTACATGTCGTAAACCAGAAAGCGACCCTGAGTTACAAGATCTTGTTAACAGACAGACACACCAGCATTCTCATACTTGCAGAAAAAAATCAAAAAATATTTGTAGATTTAACTATCCACGACCACCTATAAGGTGTACTCAATTCTTTACCCTCTTGATAGTGATACCTCTCCAGCTGTTGCTAAATCTAGCAAAGAGTTGTGGAAGAGCATGAAGAATAGATTAAACGATTTAAAGAAGGTAAAGACATTACGTTTGATGAACTGTTACAAGAATTAGATGTTTCAGAACGTCAGTATACCCTTGCAATACGTTCATCTTTGAACACTCCAACCATCTTTTTGAAAAGAAGTCCAAATGAATTACAAATTAATAATTACAACCCCACATGTCTTCAAGAATGGAGCGCTAATATGGACATTCAGTACGTTCTAGATGTGTACGCCTGTGCAATGTACATCGTTTCATATATTTCTAAAGCTCAGAAGGGAATGAGTGAATTACTGCGTAAAGCTGTTCAGGAAGCAAAAGAGGGAAACACAAACATTAAACAGCAAGTTCGCGATGTTGGTAACAAGTTTTTGAATTCGGAAGAAATCAGTGCACAAGAAGCAGTCTACGTGGTTCTTCAACTGCCTATGAGAAAGGCATCACGCAGTGTCGTCTTCATTAATACATCTCTGCCTGCAGAACGAGTACAGTTTTTAAAACCTTTGAGTGAAACTGAAAATCTATTAGATGATTGCAAAGAAATTCAGTCCAGCGGTCCCCCAAAAAGACACATTGAATGTCCTGAATGTATGCAAAATATAACATTAGCTGATTGGGCTGCTTGGTATGACTCTTGTGGTAAAAAGGGTTACAGAAAAACAAACAAAAAGTATGATGTCGATAATCTGCTCTTATAGAATGAAGAGGAACAGAATGATGATGAGTTGCTTAATGATAATCCAGGTGTTTCTACTGGAAATAAAGAATAGAAAAAAAGGACTCAAGCGAGAATAATCCGCAGTGTCTGGTTTAATAAAGAAGCTCAACCTGAAAAATATCGTGAGTTGTTAATGCTTTTTTCTGCTTGGCAAAATGAAGAAACTGATTTACTACAAAACTACTCCACGTTCGAAGAGCACTACTTAGGTCAACCTGATGAAATAAGCGAACAAATGCAACAGTATGCGATATGCTGCGAGGACTTGAATGAGGTTGGGAACCACCCACAAGAATGTGATGATGATGCCTATGACACTATAGCGCCTGTCACACAAGATGTTGAGCGGCAAGATCAAGATGAGGGATGTACTGATTCACATCTAGATTTAAGTGAAAGATTTGATCATCTTTCAGACAATTTGGGTATACCTTCAACTCAACAGAATAATGAACCTCTTATTTTGAATGAAATGCCAGATGATGAATATCAAGGTTTAGTACAGATGCTGAACAAAAAGCAAAGAGAGTCTTTCTATCACGCTCTACATTTGATAAAAACTTCTGAGAAACCATTTTACGCATTTCTCAGCAGAGGTGGTGGTGTAGGAAAATCACACCTTATTAAATCAATTTACCAAGCTGCTTTAAAGTACTATAATTCATGAGCTGGAGAGGACTTCCGTCATGTTCAAATACTGTTACTTGCACCCACTGGGAAAGCTGCATATTTAATAAAAGGCAACACTATTCACAGTGCTTTTGGCATTCCAGCAAGTCAGTCTCTGAAGAATTACAAACCATTAGATTCTGGGAGATTAAACACAGTGAGATGTGAACTTGGAGCATGGAAGTTGGTATTACTTGATGAAGTATCTATGGTTGGAAACAGTATGTTCACTGTTCAATTGAATGATCGTTTAAAAGATTTGAAAGGCAGCAAAGACGACTTTGGCGGTGTAAGTATAATCACACTTAGTGATTTGTTTCAACTGAAGCCTGCAATGGATGGCTACATGTTTAGCGATGTTCAGTGTTCAAATACATATAATATTCTTGTTCCAAATTTATGGAGAAAGTATTTTAAAATGTTTGAGCTAGATGAAATCATGCGTCAAAGAGAAATCAAAATGTTTGCTGAGATCCTTAATTAACTTCGTGAAGGTAATCATACACTTAGTGATCTTGAAAAACTAAAGGAAAGGTGTGTTCAAGAGAGCGAGTGCCCCACAGAAGCACCACGGTTATTTATTCAAAATGCGTTAGTCGACGAGTATAACGATAAAGTTTACCAGTCATTCGATAGTGGTAATAAATACGCAATGAAGGCCCAAGGTAGCATCATTGGTGCATGCTCTACTGAACTTAAGGAGAAGATAATGAGAAAAATACTGTATGTTCCTTTGAAGAATTCTAAACAGTTGGCTCATAAATTAAACATAGCTGTTGGACAGAGGACAGAAGTTGCGATAAACATACGCACTGATGATGGCATGACTAATGGCGCAAGTAATGTTATTAAACATATTCAGTTGACAAACAATACCAAACCTTCAGGGCTCGTCTGGCTTCAGTTTGACCACGACGACGTTGGAAGAAAAACCCGACATGAAAATAGAAACCTTTACACAGCAGTTATTCAAATTACTTGGACTCCAATTAAACCTGTTACTATGCAATTTGCTGTGGGTAACACAAAGTCAGCTCAAGTTGTAAGAAAACAATTTCCTTTGCAACCAGCTTCAGCTAAAACTGTTCATAGATCACAAGGTGATACCCAATCACAAATTGTTGTTCATTTGAACACAAGAAGGGCCATTCCTCATATACATTACGTCGCTTTAATCTGAGTAACGGCAATTGAAGGGTTGTACATTACTGATCTTTGTGAAAGTAAAATTTCTGTTGATCCAAAAGTTGTAAAAGAGATGAAGTCGTTGAGAAATGAGTGCAAATTAGATCTTTGTTTTACTCCCTTATATATGTTGGAGAAGACTGATTTGAAAATACGCCACTTGAATGCAAGATCGTTGCATAAGCATATGGATAATGTTCGAAAAGATATCAATTATTTATCAGCCGACATATTAATTTTAACTGAAACGAGGTTTTGTCCACATGATCCTGATGAAATGTACATCATTGATGGCTATGAGTTATTTTGAAATGATGAAATGTCAAATGTTAGTCGTCCATATCATGGAATAGATGTTTATTCAAGGCCTCGAATGTTGAATGGATACCCTTATGCGAGGAACTGTCATGGGATCGAGTTAATTGGCCCAAAAACAATCGAACATCCAGACTTGATTATAGTTGGAATATACAGACCACCAAGGGTTGTATTATCCTGTCTTTTAACTGCCATTCGTACTACATTGGAGGAAAATGCTTCTTCACAGATAATATTTATGGGAGATTTCAATGTTAACTGGCTTGATGAGGTTGAAGGAAGATCATTGTACAACCTTATGATTAATGAAAATGGTTTCGAGCAACTTATATCTAGCTGTACAACAGAAATGGAACATTGATTGATCATTTATATACCAATTTGGTTGAAGAGGATGTCCAGGCAGGTACTCTTGAAACTTACTTTAGTGATCACAAAGCAATTTGGGCTTCTGTTAAGGTAAGGAAGTAATGGCATGCGAGTATATGAATAACATGTTATAAAGAGAACCATAACTCATTGAAATGGTGAAGACGAAACCATAGTATGGACATGGTTAGATAACCAGGCGATTGTTTATTGGTCTGCCTCTGATTAACATAAAAGGTAAGCATTTTTGAATATGCAATGATCGTTTCTCTTTTAATTTTATTCATGTTTTTCTTTCAGGTTCCGGCGGCATTTTTCAGAATTAATCACATCACATCCATGCTAGCCAGAAACATAAAAAATTTTCAGGTGAATATAATTATAATGCCTTTAATGCTAATATGATATTTGTATTCAATACGCACATATAATCCCAGAGCCAACGGCGGGAAGAGCCGTTCCGGGCGTAAGCCCAGGGCGAGGGTTACTAATTTCGTATTAGCGGAGTTCAAAGTCGTTGCTCATGATAGGTAGTAAAACTGGTATGTCATGATGTCATCCTCACTGATCTCAACAATATGGCGGACTATCATAAATGGATAACACTGATTGGCCAGATTTAAAATTTATTGTTGATTGATTAATCACCAATTGAACTGACAGCAAATATCTAAATTTGCTTTTGCTCTACAATATTTTGTATTTTTGCAAAAAGATTAGGCAACTTTCACAACCAACGAAGGGTGGTCATTTATGATCTCACGAATATGGCGGAATATCAAGAGTAGCAAACACTTAAGGCATCCAAAAAGCCGAGAACTGAGACGAAAACGACTGCGACAAGACTCTTGAAGAGGGATTAATTCTGGGAAAATACAGAGAAGCGCCAAGAATTGACTATGGCGTGAAAAACAAGGCAAGTTTGTTGATAATGCCTATTTATACTTGTGTTTAATTGCTTTATAAAGGCCGGCGTAGCCGTACTCCTCCAGTCTATTCACCGTATAAATTCCAGAGTAAGTTTATGTTTTGTAACTGCAAGACTGTCTTCTTATTACTGTATTTCAAAATATTGACGGACTTTACATGTAAAAGAATATGAGCGAAGATACAAAATTGGCTTGAAACGGTTTTACTTCAAACTCAAAGTTTATGTAGAAAAAAATTTAGTTTCATAAATACTTCAAAACGTCTAATATATGTAATTAATAGGTCATATTCTTCTGCCTTATGGAAAACATTAAATCAAGTCACATCACGTAAAAAGAGCCCAGGTATTGCGTGCGTTGAATCTGAAGGAATTATTTACTCTGACACTAAATCGATGGCCACTATTTTTAATGAATATTTTGCCAGTATAGGCACTAGACTGGCAAATAGGCTTAGATCTCTTACCATCGTGACCACTGGAGCTATTAGTTCTACTCGAAATTGGTTCAATAGTAATATGATTCCCAAATTTGAATTGCAGCCAGTATGTGAACAATCTGTGCATGATCTACTAAGACAATTAAAAGTAAATAAAGCAATTGGGCTTAATGAAATTAGTCCACGTCTGCTCAAGGATTCTGCTCATGTTATAACACCAAGTCTTGCTCGGTTATTTAATCGATCTCTGGCCAACAAAACGTTCCCATCTATTTGGAAAAAGGGTAAAGTATCACCACTATTTAAATCTGGTGATCGGTGAGATCTCAACAACTATAGGCCGATAACTGTTCTACCAGCGCTTAGTAAAGTCATGGAGAAACTTGTTCACATTCAACTCTATAGTTATCTTAATGAGAATAACTTAATCACTTCAGAGCAATTTGGTTTTCGACCAACACTTTCAACCGGACTTGCACTGACACAATTCACCGATAGTATTCTTGGAAATATGGATGCCTGTCATTTTACTGGTGCTGTATTTTTGGATCTCAGTAAATATATGTGTTGGGCTGACCATGTGGACTATCTTTGTGCTAAAGTTTCCCAAAGGATTGGAATAATAAAATGTGTGAAGAATTTAATATCATTTCATGCAAGACTAACTCTGTACAACAGTCTTGTCAGCCCCTTGTTCAGTTATGCAGACTTTGCGTGGGGTGATAAGAACAATGCCTGTTTGATGAATCAACTGCAAGTGTTACAGAACAAAGCAGCAAAGATCATACTGGACATGCCCATGCGTTCTTCTGCCACTGAAGCTTTAAATAAACTGGGTTGGAAATCATTAGAACACATTTGCCTACTTCACAGGCTTACAATGGCATTCAAGTACTTACATGGTCATATTGACGTTGAACTAGACGTGAAACTAAATAGAAACGTTCATAACCACGACACCCAAAGACGAAACGATTTACGTCTACCGTTAAATAAACGTAATTGGGGTCAGCAAAGGTTTATTTATCACATTTTTAAGGACTGGAATAATCTCGATCATTCTCTTAGCGATACAGATTCTTTAGTGAATTTCAAGCACTCTATTAAGAACATTTTTTAATAGATACTTTTATAATGTCTCTTTTATAATGTAATACTTGTAAATAGATGTTAATTTCTTATATAATGTACATACATAGTAATTTAGTATGCAGGACCTTCATGAAAACCACGTATTAGTGGTTGTAGCTTCCTGTAAAAATATTACCATAATAATAATAATAATAGTATTTTATACCAAATTTAAGCCTACATTAGGTGTAATAACATACTGATGACAAATGTTGTGCCATTTTACCATTGTGCCATGTGCAATTGTAAATAAAACAAGGATTAAACTCAATATTTTGTCATTTTGAAAAAATATACAGAAAAAATAACAATTTTGCCATGTTGCTATGACAACAACCTTTATTTGTACTTCATGTAATTCTGAAAATATAGTTGCATGCTCTTAGTGGCGAGGGTTTGCTGCATGCATGTATTTCTAGTATCTAATTCTATTTGTGTTTAATAATCTGTAGTTGCTTTTTATAGTTCAGCTACAGTCACAAAACATATTTTTCTACGACCAATTAATGAATTATACTTGTTGCTAGAAAGCAATTATATCAGCGCAATACTATAAATCGATCAAAAGATCATAACAATGGAATTATCAATATATCCGGTGCTCTACCGGCATTTACAGGAAGAATTGTAAACTGTTGCTTGGAACCAGAAATATCAAACAAGTTTTCTTTTTCGAAAGAATCACCATTAGACAACTTGACTCATTGATACAAGACAAAAGGCTGCAAAATGACAAATATCTGGTTACATTATCTGACAATACGCTTTACGTTGTGAATGATGGAATTCAATATTACCTGATTCTCGGACTGATGAGCGAGATATTGTCAGTGAACCTTGCAAATAATCTGTCCATCTATTTGGGATCAACGATCTTGTACTATTGTATCCAACATATTGATGGTGATACAGTTATTGTCAATTAAGGATATTCATTCACACCAGATTTATTGTATCTTTCGGAAAGCTATCTACGTCGTGGTTACCAATACA
This sequence comes from Muricea muricata, assembly GCA_963855995.1. Taxonomy (NCBI): domain Eukaryota; kingdom Metazoa; phylum Cnidaria; class Anthozoa; order Malacalcyonacea; family Plexauridae; genus Muricea; species Muricea muricata. Next base: position 67,112,235 of record OY979716.1, read on the forward strand.
TCTCAAAAACCAAGCAAATTCGTGCTGAAGAAATAAAGAAAGGGCCATGCAAACAAGCTGTGCGTTCATGCTGGATGTACACTTCTAAAAGCCAAAATATTCGATACGAAAGAACAGCAAAATTACGAATGCTTTTGTTAAACATTATATGTGTCAAATTGTCTGCTTACATCAAACTAGTACCTGATTAATTTCGTGGCCTTTCATGGCGCATCGAAACTTCAGACTTCTGAAAACGTCTTCTATCTTTCAAATCCAATCTTTATGCCTATGCACGCTGTGTGCCGCCATCCTGGAACCTTACTTCTTTCTTTTTTTGTTAAATTGTTTGTATTGTATTGTCCATAATGTCATGTCTTTGTGTTTACTTCTGTTTTATGTCATTTACCTGTATTTTCTTTCTTGTAAAATTAATGTATAATGCATGTGCAAATTGATATTGGCTGCAGTGATGTAGATAGGTTCTCTACAAAGCATATTGTATTCTTAATTTTTGTATTACTAAACCCACTTGTTTAACTGTTTGTTTACCTGAGTCCAACGTATATGCTTAGGAGCGCACGTTTTGTAGTGAGTTTTACGATTTCCATGATGCATATTAATGCATTGTCGTCTAGCTTAACTGCAAAAGCTTTCATTACGAATATAGTCTAGCAGGCACCCCATTTAAATAGCGTCTTTTTGTATACATCAAAGAAAGCATTGCGGTTAGCCTGGGTTTAAATAAGCATAACCTACAAAATTGCGATCACATCTGTGAAACATAGTCACATTGCTTGGGCATGTACAATTATAACAATGACGAATTTGATTGGCCGTTTGATTTGGTGAGTGTAACATAAAAGCATAACCCGGAAACACTCCAAATTATAAGAACGACCATTAAAATATTTTTGTGATTGTTTATTTCGTGACCTAAAAGCATAACCTGTTTTAGCTGTTGCTACCACATGTATGCAAGGCGTACTTATTTTTTGTTTTGTTACTTATTTATAGTACTATTGTCAATAGCTTGTCAGTAACATTACTGTTACAAGTTACTTACAAGCCTGTTTAATATTATAACTGTCCATAGCCAGCTCGATAATTTGAGAGGGGGGCTAATTTTATATATCCCATTTTTATATAATATTAATATCAGGAATCGATTTCTGATCTTAATTGTTTTTATTCCAGGGGTCAATATGCTTTCAAAGTTCAAGTTCAAAGCCATTTTAGGCCATTAAGTATAATTTATTTAGTTTAGCCTCAAACAATAATTTTTAATCTTTTTTATAAGCTAATAAGTTATTTAGGCAGGCCTTTATTGTCAACTGCAAAGTAATTTTACAGATGAATTCGGTAAAAAGTTACATAAACTTAGTAATCAGAAGTATTTTCAACAAAAGGAAATAATGGAATAATGTAGGATATATGAGGTGCTTCATCGGATTGATGTAGATACCGCTGTCCACATCGCAGGAAGTGCAAATTGTTACTCCTTCTTTACAAACACTGGCAGTTTGGGCACCAAAGTGATTTATACTTTCTTCCTGCTTATACATTGCTTACAGAATTGTATGTCTACTAAAATAAAGTAAGTTTATCCTGAATAAACATTGTATGTATGAACTGATTTTACTTATTGAAAAAACCTAATGTAAAGTTCATGTAACACTTACAGTAAAACATTTGGTGTTTTTTAAGTGCAAACAATGCGCTTAAATAAATAATTTTGCCATACGAACAGTTTCTATAACATAAAAACTGAAGATCACCGAAGCTTTTTTTGAGTTAAATTAGTTAAAACAACGTATTGGACACAGTGAAACGTGTAATGCGTACAGGTATATACAATAATATACATGATTCACTCACCTTTTTGTTACTTCAGTTATGGATGGCTCAAGGTGTTCTCTCCCAGTTTGTCATGGGGGTGGTGAGGAGAAGAGATTCACCAAGAGAGGCATCCACAAACTAATCTCGTGTGCTCATTCCCGTAGAGATGTGGATACAAAGGCTAAGCTGCAGGACATCATCGATGTTGATGGTAATGCCGCAAGCATAGTTTGCTATTGTACTTATACATCAAAAGAAAAAATTAACCGAGTTAAAAAAACTAAAACAAAACGCTGAAGGAGAATGTGTTAGGGTGGTTACAAGGTCATTTACTCAAGCAGATAATAATGGTGCATTTTTGTACAAACGCGATTGCGTTTTCTGTGATGAGGAATGTTTACCAAAAGATGATAAACACCCAGATAGATGGGACAGTTTTTGTGAATGCATGACACATGAAGGTTATGATAAAGAACATAATCCACTTCTACCTATGAAAGATGTTATTCTTGAGGTAGCTGAGCAACGTAATGACGATATGGCTAGAAGGGTCAAGTTACACATTGGTTTTGTTTCTGACTTACCCTCTGCCGAGTGCAAATATCATGTTCGCTGTTACAATAGTTTTATTAAAATTCCTAAATATGCCGACTTACCAACTGGAAACGTAGATGATAACGCCCTTAAGAAGGTCATTAAGTTCTTGAACGGAAACAGGTCTAAAATCTGGAAAAGTGTTGAACTCCATTGCCTATACTTTGACCAAGGAAGCAAACTGTCACGACGCGAGATGTTTAAAAAGTTGACTGACTGCATTGATAAAAATGTACTTGCTATTCGGGTAGATGGGTGTGCTACCCTTGTTGGTTACCGTGAGTCTATTGCTAAAATTTTCAAGGTAGTCCAGGTGGTTGAAACAAATGAGAAAAGCAGTGATTCTCTATTGAGGAAAATCAAGCGTGAAACACGATCAGTCAAGTGTAACAGTGCTAATTACAACTTATCTGAGTTTACACGAGCTAACACAATCAAGGCAACCTGTCCCAGTTTGTTGACATTGATTTCGGATTTAGTTTCTGGTGGTGAAGGTACCAAGAAATCGCTCAGTCTGAGCCTGTCAATTCAAAGTCACATTACAGGTACAAGAAATCAAACAACACTAGGATTGGGCGTAAAACTTCAGCATCAGTATGGCAGTTCCGAACTCATTAAGCTACTTCATGAGCATGGGTTCGTATCAACTTATGATGAGGTGCTAAGATTCCAAAAATCAGCTGCTCGTTTCCTTGGAGACAACGCACCGATTCTCCATCAGTTAATGGGGCTAAGTAGATCTGTTGGCATCATCTTTGCATGGGTTGACAACCTTGATCTCCAGGTGTTTACGCCCAATGGTCGACGCAGTACTCATGTCCTTTCGCATGAATTCCAGCAATCACATCCTGCAGGTATCCTAGAGTATGGCCATGCAAAGCCAGGGGAAAGCAATCTAATTATCTCCAGACTTTCTAAGAAGGCCGCACAGTCTAGGAATAGCAATAGTTAATCGGGCAGCCTTTCTTTACAGCACTACACCTGAAAGGTCAAGGTCAATCCCCCCACTGTCCAAGTTGCATCTGGTATTACCTGTGAAGAAATACGTGCACGACAGACAAGTCTTATTACTGCACAAGTGAAGGATATTAAGTGGCTTAACACACTTAACACACAGAGTGAAGCGATGGAGTGGAGCGGGTTCAGCAATCTCGAGTCATGCAATCATGAAAGTGAGAAGAAACCTGCCAGTTCTTACATGTTTGGACCTCTCATTGACGCTAAAACTTCTCATTCCGACACAGTGCTGACGTCCCTGGAGTACCTCAAGAAGTCATTGACTGACATAGGCATGACATATGCCCACATTTCTGTTGATTTACAGCTCTACATCGTGTCCTGCCAAATCAAATGGAACGATGTTGATCGCTTCAAAAACGTCATTCTAAGGCTTGGAATCATGCATACTTGAATCATTCAGTCCTTCTGTGGTTGCATTGGAAAGCTCATGCGTGGATCGGGAATCGAAGCTCTCATTAGCTCAGCATTCGGAGGATTTACAGGAATTATTAATGGAAAGTCTTGGGTCAGGTCTATAGCAGCATGCCCGATGGTTTCAACTTCCATTCTTCAGAGTTACTTACTCAACAATGGTCCCACGACATTTCAAGATTTGAGTACCTAACTTGATCTTTGTCGGCAGCACCCAACTGGCAAGTTCTGCATTGATAACCTACTCATTCCAACTATGCTCATCCATCAACTACTTCGTAGTGAAAGAGAGGGAGACTTTCAGCTGCAGCAGCTAACACTTGAACATATGCTTCCCTACTTCTTTGTTGCTGGCCACCACAATTACGCCCGTTACGTCACCTACCACCTTCTTGAAATGCGCTATTTGCTGCCACCGATGGCCAAAGCAGAATTGATGTCAGGTGCCTTTGTGTGCCGTCATCAGGAGGGAATTCGGAATGGTGTGAGCTCTGACCAGTTTGGCGAGCAAACTGCCATTCAAATCGGTAAAGGTGGACTGAAAGGTATAACCCTTTCTCCAGAGATGGTTGCTGAATGGATCGATTCCTTTTCCATCACTGCCTACATCTCTGATACCATGGAGCATTTATATCCTGTTCCTGCTGATGGAAGTGAAACAAGAAATGTTTCACATCACAAGGAGAAAGGGCAGAAGAGAAGAGAGATAAATGCCGATGATCGATGAAGGATCTTAATTGAGCTATCTAAAATGTCTCATCCGTTAGAGGGTCAATTGCCACACCTTAACATCGCAAACGGTAGCTTTGCTCCCTAGAGTCCCAGATCAATGTTGCAGAATCAATCAGCATTGGCAAAAAGATGGTTTCGGAGTTCAGGGAATCTCTTCCCTCTGGATTTCATGCTACAATTTCAAGTCCTCTCAAGATCATAGAAAGCTTAAAGAAAGGTGTGAAAGTGGGCGGCAAGACGATATTTGACCTGGAAACCCTCTTTCCTTAAACTGTTGACCATTGGACAGCAGTGAGAGATAGAGTTAACACACATCTTTCAGTATGAGTTGTGCCCCATACCTCCTTCTCTCATTGACAAGTATGGCTGCTTGCAAAAAGGGACCAAGGCACCACTGGCTCACAAACTCAGTTTGGGACATTGATAAGACTTGTGACCAGCTAGGTCCCAAATGTCTGCAGATCCTAGGCATGCACAATCTAACTGGCTCAGATACCATGTCATACCTGTTTGGCAAAGGAAAAGTGTCAGCCCTAAATATCCTAATGGCTGGTGACTTTCCCGAGCTGAATTTGGTGTTGTGTGAAATTGATGCTAGCCATGAACAGCTCGTGCAATTAGGACAAACCTTCTTTTGTGCTCTCTATGGCCAGGAAAGCTGCCCAAGCTTATGTCGCTACCTCTATCTGAACAAAATCTTTTTCTCCACATATTAAAGAGTCCTCCTGAACTTGACATCACAAAGTTTGGATGGGAGATTAAGGATGACATACTAGTTCTGGCAATTGCTAATCAGCTTCCAGGGCCGGCTAGTGCGGTGCAATTGCAAAGCGGTGGGCAAAGCATGTGCGACGGGAAGTTGCAGCTCTCATCACATTAAGATATCATGCACTGTGTACTGTGCATGTGCTTGTAGCGATAAATGCTTTAACCCATTCGAGATGGATGATGAGTCGAATGGAGAAGTTGAAGATGATGATCAAGATTAAACATTGACGAAGAAACTGAGTAGATGCATTGATCTGAACATACTGTAAATAACTGTTAAAAAATTAAGTTTTGTTCAAGAGATCTAAATTGGACCTTTGAGGACACATTTTAAGCCAATTGAATGCTGGCTTAAAATGTATAACCAGCGAATGTAACCAGCCTAAATAATGAAGTAGCTGTGAAAAAACGAATAGTAATCAATGTGCGACTCCCAGGGATACAAATATGGATATTCAGTCTCATGGGCGTACGGGCCTTATCTTGTTTGGGGGGAACAGTACTGGTTTGCTCGACTCCCTGCGTATAGTGTTACATCGTACATACATACAACTTCAGATGTACTTTTTATTATAAAAGTTTAAACAAATGACTATGATTGTGTAATGGCGCTGTTACACTATGCAACTTCTCTCGCAATTTTGTTGCGTCACTTACTGATGTCCACTTACTGTGCTTCTATCTCCCCGTTACAGATTGAACACCTAACACGAAACCCATAGTGCCTTTTTCTTTTTTTTCTGTGAAGGTGTAGACATTTTTGGTGTTGTCAAGACTCTGGAGCAATAATAAACAGGAAAATGTATGATTACAAGTTATTAAATTTGGTACTGCAAGCTCTTCTTCAAGTCTATAACTTGTTGCCTAGTATAAAATATTTATTATAAAATATGTCTATTTACATAACTACATACACATCCTTCGAAAAGATAAAGTTGCATGGCCTTTATTTGCTAGTCCACTTGCAACTTGAGCGGCCGTGTTGCAGCGTTATAATATACAAACTCAAGCCAAAGGTATTAAAAGTTACATATGATACAACGTGAAACTTTTTAGATCTATGTGCGAAAAGTTTATTCAAATCAACAGAAAACACGCTCTACGCTCATGAACGTTTTGTGTTTTCTTCATGGATGACGAATTATTAATGTTTTCACTCACAATTATACATTTTTAGCGCTTATGATCGTCGAGTCGTTTAGCAGTGTAAATGTGTAATTACAGACTTACCTTTCGTAGGAAACACTGAATCTTATATGTAAATAAGCATATAGCATTTAGTCTTGCATAAAATTTTGTATCAATCGTGTTTACAAATTTTGCGTTGAGAGCATTGATGAGAGCATAATGTCCCGCAAAACCACACTGCCATAATGGTAATGGTGTACTTTGTATAGCATGAGGTTTTTAAAGCATATTGATATTCAACGTTTACGATTTTTATTATCCATCACAGTCCTAATCCGCGGATTTTAAAGTATATATTTTTACCAACAGTATATATGTTTTGCCCGAACAACATGTAGATTTCAGCTCAACTGCCTGACCGTTAAATCTTTGGGGGAGCCCGTACACCCATGTTCAGTCTATTGAAATGGATTTTTTTGAGGATAAACTAAATAAATTATGCTTTATGGCCTAAAATAACTTTGACCTTGACCTTTGACAGCATATTTTACCCTGGAATAAAAAAATAAGATCAGAAGTCGATTCTCGATATCAATATTATATAGAAATTAGATATTTATTAGTTTTAATTACTTTCAAGTTGATTGGTGAGGACATTCTTTTTTACCCATTTCATGGCGACCATCTTCGATTTTTCAATTCGGCCATCTTGGATTCAAGCCAACCAGCAGAGTTCCCCAAAGTTGCCAGTCTGGTAACAACGCTAATATTGTTCTATAGACCCACGTTAGTATAAAACCACAAAAAAACAATACACTTCTCACAACAACCAGGCCTATGTGGTGGCAACTGGACTTATATTTGATACTGCAGTTTTATTCAATACATACAGTTTACACATATTGATGTACTCAAAAAAGATGTAGCCTGGGAACCTTCCTCTTAAACTTGATGAACTTGTGATTAGGAAGGTTAATGATTATAATAGCAGCATAATTCAGTGATTTCCTAGTAATTTGTTTTGTTTGTTTTAATTCAGAATTTTGTATCCAATGTTGTAATTTAATTTTCTTGCTCAAACAAATATGTATTACTAAATATTAACCTGAAGGAGGAAACCATATTGCTACCTGTTTTTGGATACATCTCCTGTATTAACTTTTCACAAAACTGATAGGTAATTGCTATCTTTATCAAAAGTAACTGTAGAGTAATGTAATTAACTTCATTAATAATTAACTTCATGTCTACTAACTTATAACACATGAAGTTTATATAAGAGACGATGAATTCACCAATAGTTTTGGTTAATTAACAAGTACGCCTTTTATTTGTATCGGTGTGTACTGAATAATCACGCGAACATTAATGTTAGAGGCATATATGTTTGTGGACACCATAGTTTCATTTGATAACTAACTATATGCCTTTCTATAACCCATGTCTATTGAAGATCATATGAACTTTATTTCAGGCAAAATAGCTATAACATACTGTATGCCTCATGAATCCATGCAAACAAAATATCACATAGATATTAGCCTAGGCATGTTCTAATAGTTTCCTACATGTACAACAAAATCAAACTAATTATATTCATTTTTTGTAACTATTTGTACTCAAATGCACATTTGAACATCATTTGAAGTATTTGCTCATAGTTCTTGCTCATAGCTAACTATATGCCTATTTGTAATCCATATGTACAAAGTTTCTCATGAATATTATTATTACATGCATCTATTGCTTTTTGTGTCTTACTTTACAACTGTGTTAGTCTTGTATGAAATTGTGAACGAATCTCATCACTAATGATTTTTTAGAGTGAATGGCTTTCATTTCAAAGTACTGAACTGTAGGAATTATGTTAACGCAATTTAAAGCATTTTGAGTGTTGTATTTTTGTAGAACACATTGATGAGTTCTAAAATGTTCCAACAGGAATTTTTCTACATTTTGTATTTTGGACTGAAATACAGGTTTTGCACAGACACAAGATCATCTAGCAAGCATATCTTTGCCATACTCTGTTTCAAGCTTAATTTTCACGTCGCCACTTGTCTACCAGACTGTATACCATAATCAGGTACCATGTGATTGCTACTATTAGTTCATCACATAGAATTTTTATGGCAATTAGCATTATTTTTCACCGCACAGGACAATATAGAATTTAATGAGGGACAGTATTTTCCTTTCTATTTCCATTCCACATATTAGTCCAGGAAATCGGTCAGATGCACTATAGTATAAGTTATATCTGTCAGAGTTCAAGTGAACCAATAACAGCAAATAAAAGACAGAGTGTAGATCACTTGCAGTTTCATCATACATACTCGCAGCAACTGTTTGTACCCGTCGTGACAGAGGACAAGTTTGAACTTTATAATGTCAAAAAGTGTAAACTTCACTAAAAGGCGTTGTGATGTCAGATGCAAGCTATATTGTATATCCATGTACACATTAATATTTGAATTTTGTAGAATTGAAACGAAATTGTTTGCCTATCACCCTATTTCAGTATTTATTTATTTCAGTACTTTATTGAAATAAATCTTGGAAAATGCTTTCTCCATATTCGACTTGATTTTAACAAATACATGTGTACATGCAGAATAGGCTAAACTTGCTGTTATAATAGCATCCACGCTATAGTTAAAAAAGTATAAATTAAAATGAAATATGCTTGAATAGAGCTTAGGACCAAGGGACTTTTTTAAAGTGTTGGAGTTTGTCAGTGATCAGTGATGGATAAAAGTTTTTGCGTATATGAAATCATTACCTCCACACTGACAATAATTAAATTGCAGATGAATTGTGATACCTGAAAATCAGGCTTAAGTATATATAGTTAACCCTGTTGGTATATGTATTAGATTATTACGACACACTCAAAAACGTGTTATAATTGCCCTTGATTGACAAAATGCTAGCAATTTTTAAACGGTTATTTAAGAACCTATTAGGATATTAAATCAGGCTCATGGGAAAAAGGCTGTACACAGGATGCAGGATGCTAACTAAAAAAAAATATTAGTGAGAATCTGAAAAAAAAATTTATAAGTATATTTCTACATTGACATGAAATGTTGTTTTGTGTAAATGTAATTTTCAACTATGGACATTTGAGACGTTATTTTCATTATTTCGCACAGGAAAAGATTACCCAGACTTGTTGCCTTTACAAATGGGGCCATAACAGAAACTGTTTGCGTGTAGTTGCATAAAACGTCTCGCAGACATGATTTTTGAGATCAGCTGGATTGCAACAAGTCCAAGTAGTTGCCAACTCTGTTTATTCTTATGCTGCCATTTAATCTCAAAGGTTTTAATTTTAAAGGCTATAATTTTATAACAACGTACTTATCAATGTGAGCAAAGGGAAAATTTTGCAACTTAAGGTACTGGTTCGCATCTCAATAAAACGTTTCGCATTCCAAACTGGACATTAATGATGTACCATGCACGTAACAATGAAAAATGCTATTGCAGTGAAATTTGCAGTATTTCAAACGAAATCAACATTTTAAAGGTTTCATTAGACCGTGGTCACAAGCAGTCTGAAACTAGTCAATTCGTTTATGCACGTTTTATTTTAATTCGTGTGCGTTTATGGTGTGATAATGCACGTGGGCTATGTTGTTTTAGAAACGTAAAAGAAGAATGTATATTCAAAGAGAGCATTCTCCCAACATTCCCCAAGTGCATCTTCACATCATAAATGCAATTCTAGATCCAGTTTCTCCAGCATAGAATTAAATCATGCAAATTGGAACATACAGAGTACTAAAAATCGACTTTACAATTTTCAATACTTACTTTAATTTTGTTTCTTAAAGTATGACTACAAAAGCGACCCACAAGCCACAGTTGCAGAAATCCTGGGTTGGGAATATATCGTAACTTCCTTGAACTAGAAACAGAAATGTTAGTATGGTAACCCTTTTCACTCAGCCAGATGAGTGAAATGTACTCATGGCAAAATATTTGCTCCCATCAGTATAAGTAGGCAGTGTTATGGCTATACCTGGATATGGTGATAGGTTTTGCCTCTCTACCTTCCATCGAATTCAATCCCAACCCCATGCCATACTTACCTTTTGTCTCCTTGGTATGCAATGGAATGACATGTCCAAGGGTCCAAACACTTGGATTGACAGTGAAGAACAAACAGTATCCACAATAAAAACTAAGACAATGTTGTTTCAACATACTTACCTCTTCATCAGTAATGTCGATGTGGCTAAATAAGGAGACGGCATTGTGAAGGCAAAGACAAAGATAGGAATGACTGTGAAGTTGCTTCAACTGCATACCACGAGATTTTTGTTCCAGTAAATCTATTAAAAACATAAAGTTGTGAAGGAACATTCGAGAGTCTTTTCCGGTAAACCGGTAATCAAATTCTTTACTGTCACCCTTTGTTTCAGTAAACCACCTAACTACTTTCTTGGCTAACCTGGAAAGAGAACATTTAGATCTTAGCGTCTCAACATAGTTAAAAAACACTGAATTGGAAGGGACTTTGTTGAAATTAGCAACTGAATTCAGCAACTCAGATAATGAGATTGCAATGTATAAAAGTTGGCGATGGAAAAGTGCACAGACATTCTTTAGATGGAGAGGGTAGACGTGAGCTCGAGTGACCAGTTCCCCAATTACTGGTTCAAATTCTTGTCGACTTTTTTGCCTGGCAATAAATTTTGTTACCCTAGATCATTAACTTGCCTCGGAGTTTTTAGATGTTATCAGTGATTTCTTAATTTGACCACCTTCTTAGCAACTGAAACTCTATGCGTATACTTCCAGGGCTGCCAAGTGTCGAAATTCTGCTGCCCATATGTCCCTTTTAGATCTCTTGCACTTTGCAAGGTCACATTAGCAAAAGAAGAAAAATATGAGGCACTATTACTGAGATCTCCCCCTAAAAAGCTCAACATTTTCATATCGTTAAGTAACTCAGAAATAACAAACCTAACATCAATAAGCTCACCTTTCTTATTAATTTGGTTTGTAGTGGACTCAATTTTTCGGATATCAGCCAGCAACTTTCGCAAAAAGCGTCTTACAGGTATACAATTTTTACTGCAATTAACACCAAAAAGTAGAAAGTTCTCAATACTACTTAGCACACCCTGCCCGATATTTAATATGCTTACCAACCAAGCACAAGCAGAATCATCCTTATCAAATGGAGCCCCATCACCTCCTAAAGCTACATGAAAAGTGTTAGTTTCAGAAAACATTAATATTCTATACAAACAAAACATTAATATTCTATACATAAATGCATGCATACATGCATACATGCATGCATACATCCATCCACGCATACATCTATGCATACATGCATGCATACATACATGCATACATGCATACATACCTTCATTTATAGACTTTGTAAGATTCACCATAGTCTCATTCAGAGCACGTAGCTGGTCAAATTGATCTTTATTGGTGGATTTCATTTGGGTCAATAAATCGTTCTTTATGGACACGTCTTCCTTGGCAACATCTAACATTTGCTTCACCGTAGGTATTTTCTTATTTAATTTTGAATTTCTCTCCTCTTCTAAGTGGTCAACAAGGCTTCAACTCTTGTTTGGATTCGACAATTCAATTGATGACTGCTCATCCACTTGGTCATCTTCATCCAAGCCCAAAGAATGATCGTCTTTGTCGCCATCTGCTTCTTTGATGTTTTGCGGATAATCAGTGGCTGGTAGTGACAATTCTATTCCACCATTGATAATTTCCACCACTGGGCATCCTCCCCAAGTGCTTTTGCATGCATGCTTCAACATGGCCACCACCACTTCTTCTACCCGAATCAACTGCTCTGCGGTATTTCACATGAATTCCCTTAATTTTTGATATTATCTTACCCTTGGTAAACTCATTTTCCAAGTCCTTCTTTGGGAATTTATCATTGCTTTCCTTTGGGTAAGTTTGTAGGAATTGTTCCCTTATGGATTTGTATTTTGTTTTGACTGACTCCCAGTCATAACCTTCCGCTTCTTTTTCTGACTTAAAATTATTAATAACACTTAGCAGAAGCTCCACTTCGTCGTCCGTCCACGTAAAGTTGCATGAACCCTCTTTTTCATTTTCTTGCGTTTTCTTTTGGCGACCCATCAAGTTTTACTTCAAAAATATTTGATGAAGATCTTAGCAAACATAAACTTACAATTGCATATCAGGCAAGTGGCAAAGAATGAGTCACACGCCAAATTCCGGGAAGCAAACTGGAAGTAAACCATAAGGCAAACGGCATTGTGTTAACACTCGTTGAAATCGCACCTATATTTAACCGGTATCGTGTAGACAATACAAAACGAACTGGAAATTAAACGGCACTTTTTCATACCGGCATCGTGTGAACATAGTCTGAACTTCGAAACCTGTAACCAAGAAACGAATCAGCCAAAACATTTTCGACACCAGGAACATGGCGAGCTCGAAATGAAATATTAAACTGCAAACATACCAGCACCAGTTTGCGCACAAATATCACCACAGTCGAATCACAGGATGTAGCCTTATTAATAATATCAACCAATGCCGCATTATGCGTAAAAAAGTAATGCATTGATTAGTCATCTTACCCCCCCCCATAGAAGTAAACTTAACACAATTGGGTAAAATTCTAAAAGAGTAATGTTGAATTTCCAGTTGACAGGCCATGCACCAAAACATCACTCATTGCCAAAAACTATGCTGTAGTCAAGGCTACAGCAGCATTGGTGTATAAATTGAGAGTACTTGAGTCGTGCCAAACATCACTAAGAAAAAATGACCGGCTATTAAAGCCAAATAAAAAGGACTGCCAAACTTACAAGTCTGCTTTAACTGATTTAGTGAGGCGAACAAAATGATGGGCAGACGTTATGCGCTTTGTTAAATTGACAAGACAATGCAGGAAAGCCCGGCATGGGAAAACCCTATGAGCATGCAAAATTAAGGAGACCAGTCAAAGATTGTATTTCCCGCAAAGTAACTTTTTTGCGTTGAAGAAATGATGCTATCAATGACTGGCATTTCTCTGTTTTGTTGAGAGGTAGATGGGCTTCCAGATTTTTTCGATTCCAGCAAATGAAAGTATGTTTTGTGGTCCAACTGTTTTCTCTGGAGCAATTGGTACACCTAAATGTTTACAGACAGATAGGAAACGAACAAAAGGTGAATGTGACATTGGTGATGTGTAGACACCGCCATAAGATAATCGTCTAGAATGTGGATAAGATGTGGGGTCATTAAAGTGCCCATGACACGAAAATTTTTATTGCATAATGAGAAAGAGTATTTAAAACTGTAATACAAGTTCTTTTGTACTTTTGCGCTGCAACATTTTGTTGATGAGATATTTCAGTTTGAACATTTTGTTCTGTCGGCTAATTACGTCACTTTGCATAATGAGGCACCAGAAAGTAGATTACAAAGTTCTTTTCCTATAAAGAGACGACGTGCAACATTGGGATGCTTATGTTTGTCCTTAATCTACATATCCTTTCAATATAATGAGAATTTTGCTCATTGAAGACATAGATAACTGGTATTCAACCATTGAAATGAAAATAACTGGAACGCTACCCGAGGCGGAAAATTTGAAACCAGATGACTGGGGGAATCACCAGGCCCCTCCCGTGAAAATCACGCACAGCCATCAGCAAAATATAAACATGCTGGGCAAAAACTGAAAAAAAACCGAGCTCAAACCTTATTAAATTTTAATTTAATGGGACTGAAGCAAATCTTAAACAAGTAACTTTCAAATAAAACTATTTCATCAAATCTATGTGGATAAAAGTTATTTTTTACACGAAAACGTACTTAGTACACCCAAAAGTGGACATTGCTGCGACGGCCTATCACATTTTGGATTGTTTTACCTTTAAAATAGTATCGATTCTTTTTGCTACCTAATAGAGCCTACTCACCTTACAAGTATAAAATAATTAAACACTTACTAACACAAATGCAGTTTTCTTCTAGAAAATAAATTAGCTTTTTCTAAGAGTATTTATATCAAATTCAAAATGTGTCAGTGACGTGACCACGTTGTTGTATCCTTGTTGTTTTTGCTGTAAAGTGGTTGAATAAATCTTATTTGAACGAAATAGAGGAGAAATGTACGTATTTTTCAAGCTATCAGGGTATTGAGCCTTTACAAGTTATGCCTCAGCATTGTGTGATTGCTACATGCAAAAATAGAGGGGGGAATGAGCAAGGGGTTTTTGCTTTTCACAGGTAATTAAAATTAAGAATTAAATTATTTTTATTTTATATCATGCAATCATTTAAGGCTGGTAAAGTCATACAAAACATAGCACAAAATATTATTCCTGTGTTAAGATCTCAAAATCAAATGACACATTACAGAACCATCCATTCATCATATGAAAAGCTAATTTCAGTAAAATTTAAATTAGCTCTCCAAATGACACATGTTGAGAAAATACTATAGCATGACAAAAATAAGAAATTATATACTTTTACATATAAATTGTTCTAGCTTATAAATTAAATTTACACCAAATGATAAATGTGAACTTCACAGAGGTGCTATTTTCTGCTACATTGTAAAGTTATTAAGGACTCATTATTATATTGTTGAAAAGGAAAATATGTCACCTTGGAAAGCCACAATCTCCAGCTGGATATGTAGTACCCATTTTGAGCGATCAGATTATATCATCCCTCCATCCTCAAGTATTCCTTGTAGACTGAAGCCTAATGCCATTCCATCAAGATTTCCACTGCATGAATTTGAAGGACCATCAGCTGAACTGCAGGTTAGAGTTCCCAAGCAAACGTCCACTATCCTCAGTTGATAACACCATGTCTTCACTAGCCAAAGCAGCTAAAGCAGCATCTAAAGATAATGAAAGAGATGCATTAGAAAAAAAACAAAGAGACAAAATCAAATCTCTGCAGCAACAGTTACGCCGATCAAAACAAAAATTCAAAGCATGAGTGAAGTCATTGAAAGCTTGACAGAAAAACTAAACCTACATGAATCTGATTCTGAATTACTTCAGTCATCAGTAGACAACCTGGGAATGAAATTATTGCTAAACATGAAAGAAAATTTGAATACAATTCCTTCAGGTCGACGGTACTCTGATGAAATAAAAGAATTTGCATTAACTGTGTATTTCTACTCACCCAGAGGTTATCGATATATACGATCCATTATTCCACTGCCTAATCCATCCCTGGTACGAAAATTGTCTGCTTCAGTACAATGTGAACCAGGATTCATCAAAGAGGCATTTGCATCATTAACCCAAGAAGTAACCAACTCACCCACCAAAAAGGACTGTTGTCTTGTATTAGATGTTATAGCCATTCGCAGCCAAACTGTTTGGACTCCACAGCGTGACAAGTACTTTGGCTTTGTTGATTATGGCACAGAAATTCCAAACCCTCCATCTGATCAGTTAGCTTCAGAGGCACTTGTTTTCCTCTTAGTTGGAACTAGAAGTCATTGAAAGTGTTCAATTGGATACTTTCTGGGCAATAAAACCAATGCAGAAATCCAATCCAAATTGGTCTCCAAAGCACTAGAGTTGGCTGCAGAAGCAGGATTTAAAGTTTGGTGTGTTACAGCAGATGGAACTGCAGCAAATGTAAAAACGTTTGAGTTGCTTGGGTGCATATTTGTTGCTAACTATGATGACATGGTGACATCATTCAAGCATCCAACAACAGGAGAGGAAGTCTTTGCAATTCTTGACCCATGTCATATGTTGAAGTTGGCAAGGAATGCACTCGAATAAAGAGCTCCAAAAGTTGCAAGAGAACGAAGGACTGACATTAGGAAATAAATTGTTATTCCAGCATGAGGAGTTCCAGAAACACAAGATGAATGTCAGACTAGCCGCACAGACACTCAGTTCGTCTGTTGCAAATGCAATAGAATTCCTTGATGAATCTTTCAAACTACCTGCATTTCAGAATAGCAATGGTACTGTTGAATTTTTAAGAACAATCGACAAACAGTTTGGTATGTTAAACTTTTGCAATCCTTTGGGAAATGGTTTGAAGACACCACTGAAGCTTGTTAACAAATCAGTATGGGAAGAGATTTTCACATCATAAGCCCACTACTTGCTATCTTTAAAAACTGATACAAAAACACTAAAATTGCTTTCAACGTCTCAAAGAAAAACATTCATCATTGGTTTTGTTGCTTGTGTAAAATCAAAAATATCTATGGCAACCAAAATGCTTACTGATCCTACTGACCCATTCAAATACTTGCTGACATACAAATTTTCACAAGACCATGTAGAGTTGCTATTCTCCTGTATTCGATCTAGGAGAGGGTGGAACAACAACCCCAACTGCTTGCAGATGAAATACGCTTTGAGAAAGATGCTCATGAGGAATGCCATAACTGCGTCAAAGAATGCAAACTGTGTGGACTTCACAGGATGCAATGCTATCATTCCCATATTCATAAGAGAAAACACAACACGGAAGGTGAGAGCAAAGTTGATGAGAGCAACACCCATGAAAGCAAAACCAATGAGAGCAACATGGAAGAAAGAACCACAGAAGTGGATTCCCCCGGAGTGAACTATATGTTCAGACATTTGAATCAAGAGCAACACAGTGAATTTGTGTCTAATGTTCTGTTTTACATCGCTGGGAGTAGTATATGTAGGGCACGAAAGGGCAAAATTCCATTTCATGATAAATAACATCAAGTACCTCACTTTGTTTTTAAAATTCAAGATGGCGGGTCACGGGAATTGCTGCATCAGCATTTTTTCAAAAAGCGCGGGAAATTTACAAAATCCAATATGGCCGCCACCAAAAAAAAATTGCAAAATAAATTTTTTAATTTTTTAAAAAATTAAAAATGTCATTGCTTGATAGTTTAAAAGAGTTATCAGACGTAATAAGTGATGACTGACTTTGAAGTTGCAGGAGATTTGACCGAAATGTACGAGGATATTGTTAGTCATGCCTCTGCGATGTTGAGTAAATATTGGAAACTTGTAAAAACGTTAGCGGCCATGGAAAAGGCCCGAGACCTATTAGAAATAGAATTAAATATGTTAATGAAAGATGATTTGCCATTAGACTAATTTTTTTTCCTATTCTGAGAATAGGAAAAAATTTATTTTCCTTCTTAATGTTCTTTTTTCTCCTCGACCATAGATTTTTCGTAGTGTTTTTTTTTATTTCCTACAAATTGCAACTTGGAAATTTGTTTCAATACCATAAGAGCCATGACCCAAATTTCTCTTTTCGTCAATATCTTTGTTATAGTAGTCTCCGTCTTTTTTTTACTTGATGACGCACGTCCCATTGTTTTATAAAAATGAATGAATTTACTTTTTCGGTATTCAAATGAAACGATAGAAGAGGATATCGATATGAATGGGCATAGGATTGTAGGCCTACCAAATCCAACTATAGATTCAGAACCCGTTTCGAAAGGTTATGCCGATACACATTATTCTGGTAGTGGGTGCGGCCCATGGGTCCAAAAGGAGACAAAGGCGACCAGGGTAATACCGGACCGGTGGGACCAAAAGGTTCTAAAGGCGACCAAGGTAATACCGGTCCTAAAGGAGATACCGGCCCTATGGGTCCAAAAGGCGATACTGGGCTGGAAGGACCTAGAGGTAATACTGGACCGAAAGGTGAAAAAGGCGATAAAGGTGATCTTGGTCCTAGTTCAAGAGGTCCTAAAGGTGATACCAGACCGGGTGGACTTAGAGGACAGAAGGGTGACCAAGGTGATCCTGGACCGCAAGGCCCTGTGAGACCTAAAGGTAATACTGGACCGGAAGGAGATAAGGGTATCCAAGGTGGTCCTGGACCGAAGGGTGACCAAGGCGATCCTGGACCAAAAGGTAATCCAGGGCCCCAAGGTAATACTGAACCAAGAGGCCAAAAAGGGATAAAGGCGACCCTGGTTCTGGAAGGTTATTCGATACGGGGTTTACAATGCGCGGGGATATTAATATGGGTAACAACAAATTTACAAACCTTCCAGATCATACGTTAGCAAATGAACCCATTACCAAACAATATGCAAACAAAGTTTACCTAACTCACGGTGGGTTTACGATGCAAGATAATATTAGTATGAATAATCACGAGGTTTTAGGACTAAATCCAGTACCATCAGATGGTACGGCAGTCGTATGAAAGGATTATACTGAGTCAAGGTATGTTGTTAAGGATGCCAATATTGATATGAACAACAAATGCATTCTTAACTTACCCTTTCCTCTAAACTCGACGAACCATTAACTAAAGGATTTTTTGAGAGGTACTATGGAACAGATTACGTTAACATTTTAATGTTTAAGGGGAAACCAAGTAGTGTTACGGTAATTCACGGCGGTGACACGGTTGACTTGCTTAATGGGAAGCCTCATGGATTTTTCCAAGGTAGGCGGTAGTTATCAAATAATTTTTCAGTCCGTCCTAAACTTCCAACAGGCATTTACACATATGAGATGGATGTGGTGTTAACAATGTCTAGAGGTTATAATATAACGTTGTGGGGTGACTGTGGAGGGTCTGGATATACAGTTTCTACAAAATATAAGTATTGGAGTTGGAGTTACGAGAATAAGGTCCAACAAAATGATGCTCAGGGCAGATACTTTCACAGAGGAGCCGGTAAAAGAGTTCGTATTAAGGGTTCCTTTTTAAACCACCGTAATCGCATTTATGGTCAAGAAATATCTTACTCACTGGATTACGAGAACGGTAATGCAAAAACTAAAAACAACACAAAGTGACATATTACGTAATGCCATATATTTTGTTTTTGAACCTGACAATAACAAAAGTATGGACTTTACGGACGAAACGTATTTTCCGTTTAAAAGATTGTTAAAACTCTAGGTTAACTAATAAATAAAATGTTTGATGAAGAAAATGATAATACAACATTAAATTATCGAGAAGAGGTGATAAAACTTATTAACGAGGGTAAGATTAAGCATACATTAAAATGGGCTAAAAAAGCATCTGACGAGAAGCTTGAAAAAATATATGCAAATTATTTAACATCACAACTGGATGAAACTAATGAACACATCGCCGATACGCTTATAAAACAACTTCCAGGACTGATACAACTTTAGAGCTCTTTGACAATGGTGAATCTTTGGAAAAAGATCTTGAGAACAACGGACTTTTTAAGAGAGACATGAAAAATGTTTTAAGTTACGTAATACCATATATTCCACTTATAGGATTGGTATGTGGAGGTATTTGTGTTGCTTCACACGTTATGAAAAAATCGAAGGACGAATAAAAAAATTTGTAAGGTATATAGCGTTACAAATTTTTTACGATGAGGGTTATTATAAAAAATACTGTGATAGGGTATGTTAAGATTAAAAAAGCTAAACAAAAGGCAAAACAAAAGGTTATCAGCATTAAAAATTTTTCACGACATGTTAACAATTTTACTAACTTTTATAGTTAGTAAAAATTTATGGGGTTATAACTTGATGTGTGTATGGGGGTGTCGTTAGTATCTCTAACCGAGCATAGTCGTTATTTTTTAACGTGTTGATAATTTTTTTCTCCTCGTCTTTTTCAACGTTTAGATAATTGTTGAATACGTATTTAGTATCATCCCTACAGGCATTGTAAAATGTGATGCGTTTTGATGTTTATCCTATATGCCTTCCCGAGAATGCTAAGTCAACGAGTTTACTCGTCTGTTTTTTAACGTCTTTGGAGGCGGCACAGTCGTCCAATATGATGAGACTGTTTGTATTTTTTGCATAATCTACAACATATTGTAGACATCTTTCAACATCATCCTGACAGCATCCCAACGCGAATGTCTGATCATTTAAGTACTTCCAATTTTGGTATGTTTTGTTATCTTGGAACGTTAGACATACAATGAAAATGTTGTCGAAATGATTTTTATATTCTTCTTCTAACATTTTTAAAAGGTAGTGTGTTTTTCCGCCCGCGGAATTCCCACTATTATTATATGAAACGGTGTTTTCATCTTTTTAGTATTGTGCGAGCCAAAAAACCTAATGGCTTCCCTGTACATATCACGTTTTGCAAGATCGTTGCTGTAAATGTCGTTTGGATTACCTTCTACATAACGTTCACTTTAGTCAGATTTGGGAACACGAATTCTTCGCTGTCTCCTGCATCCTTTTTTGTGAACAGTAACACCACCGCCTTTATACTTTTACGCGGAATGTTTATGTCTATAACCTCTCTTGTGTTATCCTTATCCCATGGTAACGTTTTTAACAATGTTGAATAATCGTAACCCAACGATCTTCTAACGTTGTATTCACCTCTCACTCTTTCAGCAAGGTCTTCACTCTCAATAATTTCATACTCCAAATGCATATCTGTGAGTTTGTATTCACCGACCGCTTCATTGGTTTGTGCCTTCATAATTTTTTCAGATTTCGGTAATGTTATGCGATATTCAAAATCGCACATTCCGTACGGTGGGTATTTGTATTTGTATTTGTATTTAAAAAGATCCTCAGTTAGCCTAAGCTAGTTTACATGAGGTCTAATATAAATATTACACTAAATGTAAATAGATAAATATATAATAATATACAAAGCTATTTTATATTTTTATGAAATTTTCAAACTTAATTAAAATCATTAAATTAGTTAAAATTAAATAAACCATTCGAGTTTCTTACGAATGGTAGCTTTAAACCGAGATCTGCAAGCTATACTCCTAATTTCAAGATCAAGATTGTTCCAGATTTCTATTCCCCTGACTCTAAATGCTCAAGCTAAAAATGTCTTCTTCTTATATTTAGGTTTATCTAATACTAATTTATCGTTCTTATACTTTAATGAACGTCTCGTACCATGTTCGTGTAATATTTCAAATACATGAAGATGCCTATAAATGGTGGAAGGCTCATACGTATACAATGACTTATGTAACATCATAACAGTTTGGAAATGAATCCTTTGCCTGACAGTTAGCCAGCCTATTTCATCATACAAGTCTTTCCGAGAGATTTCAGTAACTTTATAATTTAAGACTAATCTAGCGACCTTATTTTGAAACTTTTGCAGATAATCAATAGAATCTTGATTCAATACAGCACCCCAAACAGTGCAACAATAGTTCAGTCTAAATAATATCAATGCCTCTGCAATCGACTTTAGAATTTTTTGTGGTATATATTTCTTAAATCTATGCAAAAGCCCTAGGCATTTAGAGCATTTTTTGAGGAGGTACTCACAATGTGGCCTCCAACTTAAGGTATCATCAACATCAACTCCAAGGAGTCTTACACATGAATATTGTTTTATAGATTTGTTATTCATATTTAGGTTGAGAGGTTGAGCAGCTTTTATCTTTTTCCGACTACCAATTAGTATACTTTTGGTCTTCTCAGCGTTAAGGACTAAACGATTTTTTGAAGCCCATATCTCAGCATTGAACAGATCGTTCTGCAGGTTAACTGATATGATACTAGCCGTTTCGGCAGCTTCGAAAGGAGTACTATCATCAGCATACAAGTAATATCAGTTGTCTTTAAGGCAATTGGTAAATCATTTATAAACAAGCTTAAAAAGCAGTGGGCCAAGACAGCTACCTTGGGGTACTCCACACTCCATCTCTATTAGATTGGAATAAGAACCATTAATGTAGACAGCGGAAGTTCTACCAGATAAATATGAACATATCCAACCAACAGCTCTGTCCGAGAAATTGTAACATTTAAGTTTCGCAAGTAATAAGTTACGATCAACTAGGTCAAATGCTGCACTAAAGTCCAACATGACTGCTCCAGTAAGCAAAACTTGTTCCATGTTTTCAAGGCATTGATCAGTTAAATGTATCAATGCCGTTTCAGTACTATGATTGTCTCTATAAGCATGTTGATTAATTACTAATATTTTATGTTCTGAAAGGTAGTGAGACATTTGTTGGTAAGCAAATTTTTCCTGTAGTTTACTTAAAACATTTAGTAAACTAATAGGGCGACTATTGATATTTTCAAAAGCTTTCTTTTTATCTTTAGGAATTGGATGCAATTTCACGTTTTTCCACTGATCAGGAAAGATCGAACTGTCATAAGAGCGATTAATAATGTGTGTAACAGGTTCTGCTATAATCTCAGCAGCTGTTTTAAGTAGAAAATTGTCAATATTATCCACTCCTGTAACTTTGCTGTCAGGAAGATTCTCAAGACAACTTTGTACCTCTAATATACTGAGAGGTTTAAATTCAAAATGACAGTTCTTATCAGCCATTATGGTGTTAATTAATCCTGTCGTATATTCCATGTCAATCGAATCAGACATCTCATTTCTGAAATTCTTAATCTTTTCATCGAAAAATTTAGCAAAATGATTGGCAATATCAATTGGTTTAGAAAGAGCTCTACCATTACTTCCAACAGCGATTGGACTCACATGATGTGAACGTTCAATTAAGTTATTAATTGTATTCCACATGGATTTCGTATCATTCTTACTGTCATTAATTGCATTTTGAAAATAACTTCTCTTATGCTCTCTATTAATCTTCACTACATAATTTCTTAACTTACGATAGACTGCCCAATCTGATGGATAACCAGACGTTTTCGCTTCCAATTTAGCCATACCCCTCATTTCCATTAAATCACGCAAATAATCAGTAAGCCAGGGTGTGGGTTTTGTTTTGATCGTATACTTTCTCAGTGGAGCATGAATGTCGGCAGTCTCTTTAAATAGACTCATAAAATATCCAAAGCCTCATTGGGATCATCAACTGACCCAACCATCCAAAATGGGGCAAACTTTAAATCATTGATGAAATTCTCAGGAGAAAAATGTTTTTAACTACGCTTATACACAATTTTAGGTGGCCCTCGAGGAAACTTAGTTTTAATAGACAATACAGTAAGGTCATGGTCGGTAAAACCCAATTGAACCACTTTACTTTTGAAAACTCTATCGCGCCGATTGGTGAATACAAGGTCAAGGCAGGTTGATGTATTAGAACGAGCTGTACACACTGTTCTAGTTGGCTCATGTATCGTTTGAATTAGACCACAAATTCTCGAATATGCCCGTAATTGCGAGGATTCATTCTCATTCAGCCAGTCCTTATTAAAATCACCAAGAATATAAGTATCCCTCCCTTCATCTGTTGCTCTCTCCCATGAGTTGAATACACTTTGCATATAGAAGCTATTAACGTTCGGTGGACAATAAAATATGCCAACGAGTAAAACTGGGGCATGTGGTTGATGAAACTCAACCCACAATACTTCAATGTCCAAAATACATAGATCTTCTCTTACCCTTCCGACAAAACAATCCTTATAATACAAACCCACACCGCCACCACGACCATTTCTATTTCTTTTCAAAAATTGATAACCTTCAATGACTAAGGACCCATCCAACACAAATTCATCCAACTTTGTTTCAGTAAGACCAAGAAAATGAAGTCCTGTATTAACTAAGACGTCACTTATCTCATCGATTTTATTTCTAAGACTATTGACATTAATATGACCAAAATGAAGATGTTTCTTCGACAACTGTTCGAAATTAGGACCAGGGTTTGATAATAATGCCACATCTCCAGAGCGTTGTAATATAATAGCGCCCAAGGCAAAATTGGTAAAACAAAGAAGCTTCTTGCCCACTGAAGCATTCAACTTGAGCTTCAAAGTTGTCCTTGTCCGATTGAATCCGAATAACTTTACTTTAAAATCAATCTCAGATCGCTTCTTCACCACTAAGCATTCACATCCAACTTTACTGTTGGAAATGCCAACTTTACAATTTGATAACACGGCAAAAATAGCTTGAAATAACAAAATCATTAAGACCATCGGCGACACATGACCACACGCCATTATCATCCTTTGAAGCTGGGTAAGGACCATGATCACACAGAATATTTCCAAGCGGTATTTTCATACAATCACACATACTTGCAATAGTAAGGGCCAAGACTCCGTCGGTTTTTGAAGCCTTATCGCCGCTGTCATCCTTTGATATGAGTTTTCTAACGTTCTCGTTGGCAATACCAAAGTATTGTCGGTTGTCTCGGTCCTCTTCCGGTCTCCAAAGGTCTTTGTAAATTTCCATTAGACTTTCTCCTGTGTTTTGATACACTTCTACTTCTTGCACGTTAACACTAAGTCTATCGACCAGAAGTCTTCCAAGGTTATTCAAGAACCACGACTTTGTATTGCTGTTTGCGAATTTAAAGGATAATGCGAATGTGTCTGGGATTATACATTGACTAGGATTTAATGCCGGAATGCTCAGGGTGTAAATGTCCTCTGGCGTTGCTTGCGTCTTGATGAGCGACGTGACGTTAACACTCCTTTTTCCCTTGATGCCGGTTAACGTTGTTTTCTTAAAACCAGGTTTAAGTCCTGTTCCTCTATTCATTATTATTTATTTAGTGAGAAAAAAGTTAACGTTTTCTATGCCGTTCATACAACGCATACGCTATTGCAACGGCTAAAATTCAACGGCGTCTGCACCTAATGATGAAAGTTTTGCGGTTAGGTTTAAAAGTCCTCCTATAACCGGGGCGGCTTTTTTCCCTAATTTTGCAAGCGATTTCGCGAATTTACTCGTTGCCTTTGCACCTCTTTTTACGGCTTTTCTTGCGCCCATAACGATTGTTGTAATAACACCCGCAATGGATATAGCAACCACAGAGATGCCACCAAGGGTTTTTTCACTCCATCGTTTAAATCTTTCGAATTGAGTTAGATCGTTATTTCGCGCTTCTTCTACAAAATTTTGACTTTCAGGACGTTGGTTTCTTTGTAATCTTATTTCGTCTGCTTTTAAAACGCAAACGTCTGCCATTAAAACGCAAACGTCTGCCATTTCTTCATACAACCTGGATTTTAATTCGTTAGGTCTATCTCTTGCAAGGTTTCTAAAATATTTCTCCTGAACTTTTCAACCTCGAGGTTATGATCTGCCGTTTTTGTAATCCCTCTAAATTCTTTAATTTTTTCCTTATCTATGGTCACGCTATGCGTTTCTATTTCAGCAACCTTTTCATCTATAAACTTTCAATACTGTTTTGTAACACCGAATCCGAAAGATCCGCATCGACACTTATATCATCCAACGTATCCTCTACGAGGGCTACCGATGATTTTTGATGTTCCAGTTCAGCATTTTTAACGAGCTCTTTAAATTCATTCACCTTGGATCCCTTTTTTACATCTTCCGTATACTCCAATTTTTTACCTTTTTGAATGATAATCCTAACACCGTTGAATTCTGCACTGTTAATCTTCCCTTTCCTATTGACCGTTCCCTTTAATTTTTCAAATATTGTTTTTGCAAAGGGTCTGTCTCCCTTGTTAATATTGATACGCATCTCCCTAAGAATGTTCTTTTTGTCTCCTGTATAACTTCTTTTAATAGCACCGAGCTTTTTTCCTAATTCTTTGCCAGCATTTTTTTCTTCGTCGAGACCCTCTCTTACTGGATTAAACCCACCGATAATAACAACACTTTGATCTCTCCACGCGGTATCAATGTTTGTTTCCTCTTGTTGTTCTTCTTCGGGCACTTCTTCATGCCTGTTGTCAAAATTATCTAGTTCAATATCATTCATATTTATTTTTAAAATAAATGAATAAATTAACATTAAATCCCAAAACGGGAAAGCATTTCGTTTACCTCGAAAGACTCATTTCAACGAAGTACGGAGCTAAAATACACATGAAAAATATTGGTATCTTATGGAAATTTGAAAATGTTTTAACAGGAGCCAATACCGATAGAAACTTTGACTCGAATGGTTAAAGCAGTAAAGTTATCGCCACAATTCCCGTAACCTCAGAACAAAGTCTAAACGAATCCGTAACATTTTACAATAACATACATAGTTCGATTTCAATATTAAACGGTGATCACAACATGTTTGAATTCGATGTTAATATGAATATAGGTAACAAGGTCGGTTTAAGCGTTATGTTTGTTGTATCTCGAATAAATAATGACCGAAATTATCAACGAACAGGAATTAAGAGATATTTACTATGACCCCTCCGAAGGTTATCAGTCTGCAGAAAAATTGTATCGTAAAGCAAAGGAAAAAGGATTAGGCGTAAGCAGAAAAAATGGTTAGGAAATGGTTAGAAACTCAAGACACATACACGAGATACAAACCTATCATCCGGAAACATAAATTTCAAAAAACCTTTGTAAAAAATCTTGTGGACTAAATGCAATTGGATTTGGTGGATATGGGTAAGTACGGAAGTAAAAACAAAGGTTATCAATGGATATTAACAGCTATCGAAATTTTAAGTCGGTTCGCTTTTGCAATTCCCGTTTACAGAAAAGACGTCGAAAGTATGACAAAAGCCGTCAAAATATTATTAGAAAATTTTAAAAAGAAGTTCGGAAAATATCTAAACGTCGTTCAATTTGACGAAGGAAAAGAATTTTACAACATTGGCGTTAGAGAATTATTAAAAAGTCATAACGTAGACTATTTTTCTATGCATTCCGATAAGAAAGCATCTATCGTAGAAAGGTTTAACAGGACTTTAAAAACTATGATGTGGAAATACTGTTACACCAAGGGGACTTACAACTGGGTTGATGTGTCGAATGAACTCACTAAAAACTACAACAAC
Organism: Muricea muricata; assembly: GCA_963855995.1. NCBI lineage: Eukaryota > Metazoa > Cnidaria > Anthozoa > Malacalcyonacea > Plexauridae > Muricea > Muricea muricata. The sequence continues at coordinate 67,139,327 of OY979716.1, forward strand.
ACCAAACACAGCAGCATACTTATGAAACCAAAAGATGTAAACAAAACCAACGAAAATATGGTGTGGGCTGCGTTGTTCGGATCACCTTTGGGAAATCTGCCGTTACCTAAGTTTAGGATAGGTGATAATGTTAGGGTGAGTAAATACAAAAGTATTTTTGCAAAGGGATACGAGGCTAACTTTACGGAGGAAATATTTAAAATATCAAACATATTCAGGGGAGGTCCAACCGTGTACGAATTAGAGGATCACGAGGGAGAACCAATCATCGGAAAGTTTTACGAAGAAGATCTATCTGCCGTGAACAAGAAAGACGATACTTATAGGATAGAAAAAGTCCTTCGAAAAAAGAACGGTATGGCGTTAGTAAAATGGCTAGGGTACCATAGTCGATCGTGGGTGCCTACTGCGGACATTAAAGATATCAAATAAAAATGACACTTGAGGAAGACTTTAAAAAGTTTGAACAGTCTTACAAACAGTATTATGGTAAAAATTATGACAAGGCGTTGAATAATCTTAGAACAACCAAAAAACGTTTAAAAGACGAATTTGACAGATTCAGTTTTAATGTCGTCCTATCGAAAACTGGGGATGTCACCGGAACGAGCGTCTCATTCAAAATCCGAGAGGAGCAGTTCCCAGACATCACAACAAAAACGTTTAAAGAGTTATATTCCGGGGAGTTGTATTGGAAACCTCGGATATGGGGTACCTGCGGTATGGTTCAACCCTTCGTTATATCAACTAATACGTTATCGTACAACGTTAGAAAATTTACCATTTACGTCAACGCCATGTCCGGTTTTTCAAGTAATTTTAAAGCTTTGGAGACGTCTTGGAAAGGTACTGCCGACGACATTACAAAAATGGCAGTTGACAAAGACGATTCGTATTTTGTTAGCCGCGTGTATTATTTCACATGTAGGTGGCATAAGTAGAAAATATTTAAATGGAGACAACAAGGTCATTACAAGCATTGTGAGATATTACGTTTACTACCATATGAAAAGATTTACAGACGATCCTAGAAAAATGTCTCCGTACATTACGAATGACATCACAGAGCTTACTAAAAAAAATTTACCCTTTAAACGCATTTGGACTGCCAAATTCGTTCATACACGAGCAGATATTAATTATTGGTATTCACACCATCCAAACAAACACAATATTCGAAATTACAAGTACAGAATGACAAAAAATTATACAGGCGTTCTTGGCATCGACTACGAAGAGGTTACTAAGGTCGTAAATGACTCTGATACGGATTGGATGTGTTTCATCAAAGACGATAGCGATGGACTTACCAAAACAGAACAAATATTATTACAATTGGTGATTGAATCCTACGTTTATGCCGTATTGGGATCACAAGCACAGACACGATGGGCTATTGTTAACCAGGGTGCAAAATCTTTACAAGCGCAACAAATATTTCATAGGTTAGTGAAAGATACGATAGCCCAAGACGATCCCGTAAAATCCATTTCGGATATGAGAACCACCATAAAAAATACAAACGTTGTTCTTAATAAGGCGACAACGCCAGGAATAATATTAATTCCTTCTAATATGATTATTCTTGAAAAAAAAGGTCGAAGGATATAACAATGTTTTAACGCTTGCAACAAATACTATGAAATTTGGTGTTAACACAAATGTAAATTACGTTAAACCCGTCGAAAGAACTCCTGTAACAAAACCAACGGTAGAATCTAAGGGTAGCGGGAGGCGATGCTTACCATCCGTTTCCTCTCAAACTAACAACGACACTTCGACTACAACGGTTTTTCCAAAGATTGACAAAACTATGTACTTACTCGGTAGTATGGTTACCCTAGGGTTCTTGGTTGGTCGATATGTTATATAAGGTAAAAATATTATTATATAAAATAAAATGAATCATATACGCGAAAAATTTTGCGATAAATGTAAGCAAAAAGACTGTCCTCGATGCCTAGAAAGATCTAAAGAATTTTGCAAAAGCATGGATACTATCATTCCAGGTGTAATAGTTTTCCTTTTCGCTTGTAGAGTAGCATATGATATAGGCTTCCTTGTAGGAAAGGTAAGGAATGAACAAACAGAAGAAAATGATTTCCTAGAATGGGTAAGAGATATAAGAAATGAACAAGAAAAAGAAAATAGTAATGAAGACAAATAAAATTTTCATAATCTTGCAAGATTATGAAATTTACAATGATAACTTCATAACCAAAAATCCAGATACCAATTCAATAACGCCCGTAACGACGTCCATATACATTTTCACTTCATGCTAGACACAACATCTTTGTTCTCTGATCATGAAGAAGGTACCAACGAATGCCTTGTCTAAGACGACCATAGAACCACGCTGATAAAGATTACAGCCAACAAGTACCTTACTTTGCATCTGTTCACCTATGGAAAGATATATGAGGAGAGTAATTCACAATGGGAAACAAAGTGTCAGACATCGGTTGAACAAACTGACACTATTCAACGTGTGACTGTTTACAAAATCTGTCTTGTGCTTACCTTGTAACGACTTTTTATATGCTTGTTTCATCGACCCGATTTGGTGAACAATGAGCAATACTTTAATAATACATTGCACAGCGGCCATATAAATTATTGCCATGGGTGACCGGTTTGGACTTCCAAATTTTGTGGTGATTTCAAGCAATTTGATGCTGTTTATACTTGTAAATAACACTACATTTGTAAATAATAATAACGGTTATATTTCATTACGATTGCTTCTGTTAAAATGATGAAATAGATTGATTCTGACATTCAAAACCACTGTTTTAGTATTAATTTGCTTCGATTTTCTGTCCGGCAGCCTGCAGGCGGCATGCGCGCGCCTTCGAGCAGCACTCACTTCAAGTTTCCTGAAAAAAAAACAACGCATCACGCGAGAAATTCCCCCAAACACGCGGCTTCAACTGATCCATAAGAGAAAGTATAGGAGGTAGCGTTCCAGTTCTTTTTAGCCCACTGTATTCAACAGCAAGTCATTATGCAAAGTGTGATGTAAATTAGCAAACAAAACAAAAAATTCAAACTAAAATATCTCATCAACAAAACATTGCGGTGCAAAAGTTTAAAAGAACTTGTATTACAGTTTTAAATACTCTTTCATATCATGTAATAAAAATTTTGGTGCCATGGGCACTTTAAATGTTTCCTAGCAACCCACTCGAGAGCTGTGCTTAGCATTTCAAAAATGGAACAAGATGACACACAACCAACGCCAATCAGCATGGCATTATTGTAATATTTTCCTTGCCAAAAAAGACCAAGATGATTTTAATCAGAAGGCCTAATGGGAATAATGCGAGCCGTGCTTTTTATATCTGTTTTAGCCAGAAAGCTTCCATGTCCTAATCATTTGATCATTGTAACTGCGTCATCTACACGCGTGTAATATACAGAGGTATGCTCAAGGGGAATGCTGTCATTGACAGAATCACCATTCAGAAAAGACAAACGATGAATCAAGCAATAATCCCCTAGAGCCTTCTTAGGTACAACCCCTAAAGGGGATACACGAAATGGGACAAAGGAGGGTGGTCAAAAGGCCCAACGAGTCGATCAGCCTGACACTCCTTGAAAAGCTTAGCACTAACTATTTGAGGGTTTTCCTGTGCAGATACAAAATTTTTAGCAAAAAATGCTACACAAGCTCCTCTGAAATGCAGCAAAAAACCACACTTAAATCCTGAATATAAAGTAGATGTTAATTCTTCATCGTACCCACATAACGTCTTAAATTTTTCAATTTGCACTGGAGTCAGGAGAGCATCATTTGGCAGAGGGCGGGGTGGAGTAAAGTCCTGTCCGTGGGGAATGAAAATTACACCATATGGCTGGGTGAACCATGCCACATATGAAAGATTATTGCTTAAAACTGCAACCTTAGCCGGCAGTGCCCCTGGTGAAATTTCCGACAAAATCCCCTGGGAACCCCCCGGCAACAGAAGGCGTTGAATTATTGGCACAGATTGGTGCTTGGGATAATGCAAATTTGCAAAATTCTGTGCACGTATCCAAAGTTCCCAATGCGTGGAACCCTAAGGCATTTCAGACAGATTGGTTTGACGTAAATTGGCTGTCATAAAATGTGTCATAAAATCGTCAGTCATCGCTGCGCGTGGCCAAATCCCGCACAACTTCCCCACATTTCATTAATGCTAGGGCTATGCCTCAGTTGTCGAAATCGGTTTTGTTTTCTGGGTTGGTTCCAGAGACAGTGTTGGGACTGTGGAACTGGTATGAGAACTCACAGACAACTGATATTGGGTATCACTTGACTATGAGCTAAGCAATAAACCAAAATCAAAAAATTAATTGGCCTAAATTTTAGCCTTTAATTTCAGAGTGTCGATAGCTAGGCTAATGGAATTGAAGTGAGACATGCCAGACAGAGAAGGTTGGGAGACTTGGACGAAATTCTCACCTGACACGTGCTGTAAAGCAGATGCTACATGCCCCTGCGTAGTAGAATCTGCCAAAGATGTTACGATACCTAGCGCTGTTACAAGCAATTTCCGAGCCTCCATACTGGTGGTCTGCTGCATATTGGAATTGGTAGCATTCAAAGACGTCAGAACAGCCTGCGATACTGCCAAGACAATCTGTTGGAGAACAGCGTCAGACAGAGATCCTCCCGTTGATGTCGATGGACCAGCATCAATTGTGGAAGAGCGATCGACATTGTCTTCAGCTGCCATCAATATCGAAGATACGGCCATTGTCCTTGGTGCGTAATGCTGAGAGGATGCCGGACGTGATGCAACCAGCTGAGCTCGTTGCTGAACCTTAGTACTTGGATGCATGGCAGGCATAGCTGAAAGGAAAGAATAAAAGAACAACTATATGCAAAAGGAAGAAACATGTTCAAGCTGTGCCTACCTTAACCCTCGGATGGATAGAAGTATCATAGACAGATATAAACAAGGCTAATGACAATAACATAATTACAAACAAAACACATGATAATTGCATCAAGCATTGTGTGATATATTTCATCAACATAATCTTAAGTAAATTTATTATTTAATAAACTAGTTATAACATGATTCACAGGCATGTTTATTGCTGGAGGGGCAGACCACAGCCTAATAGAAGCTTTCCACAATGCATAAAATATTAACTTACCAATAGCTTAATTAAATTGTATTTATCATAAGTATAACAAATAGCCTATACACTTATATTCTATAATACATACCAAAATTTAGCTGTACTTTAACATTTCTGATTACTGCCTCTCCATTTTTAAACTTGGGGTAAACAACATGAAGTTGCTCGACCCCATTCATTCTGTTTTCCCCTATTTAAACTCTTGTTAAAATGAATCACAGCAAGTGCATGTCTAAAACATTTCATTGAAATTGTTGAAACTTAAAAATTGAGCTATTATAATTGAGCTACTGCAATGCATAAAATGATAAGAGTGCACATACCTGATAAGCATCCCTGGATACCTATAGCCAATCATTTTGGGAGAAAATTGGTTCAGAACAAAATGAAACCCCTCAAGACAGCTTTTGTCTGACCAATTGGAGATGCCTGTTTTATACCATTCATCAAATTTTTCTTATTTAAGCCACCAACCATTTTCTCATATGGGATGGAATCTGAAAATTAGGTTGTAATATTGCATTGCTACTTTGTTTGCATTGACAGTGTATGACATGACATGACATGACATGTTACATGTAGATGTTTCATGTATCAGAATTTTCTGGGGGGGGGCAGAAAATTTATTTGGTTAAGTTTTTTACTTTGGGTGTACTCTAATTGGGAGGTGATTATTTTGGGTTTAGGGCACAAGAAGTAACAAATAACCAAGATACCTTCATCAAGCCACTTGCATGGTTGAATGTTGTCATCATGGGCACACTTATTGAATAATGGTTGTTCAAGTTTCTGTGCTTATTGACAACGTGGCTTGGAAATGATATAAATTTAGCCCAAATAACATCACCTTTTCCAGTTTGAGTTGATGTAACACTCCAGAATAAATGTTTTGTGCATGGTTTAATCCGCTCATTTATTATCTCATTGAAACTAGTTTTCCCTATTTTTGTTAGAACTTTGGTTACCTCTCAAGAAAAATATTTAAAAATTTAGTTACACATATATGTGTTGTAAATTCTAATTCAAAATGAGAACATTGTTATTCTCTTGTGTTTAAAATAATCCAAAGAATAGAGTTTGCTTCCCAAATCAGATTTATAACTAACTTGATACAACAATGTAATTTTTTAGATTTAAGCAACTTACTTTTCTTCAAATGCCAAAGATCAAAGTAATGTTTGATACCAGCAAGTTTTTCTCTCATATGCTTGGCAATTGCAGAATCTCGATCTGATACAAAAGTATTTAATAGTAGCCAACAACCCAGAATGCACTCCGTACATCTCACAAAACCATGATATTCAATCACAGTGCTGCTTCCCACTTCATTTCTCTAAAGAATGTAATTATGGTAAATTGAACTTAAATTGATCTTCATTGAGAAATTAACTGCAAAGATTTTGTTTAAAACCCAATTAATAAACCAACCAGTGGTGGGGAAATTTCCTGCAATCAGACACTTCAGCATTGCTTAAGTCATCAAACCCAGGTTGATTACATATTTCTATTCGTTATAAGTTCTAACATACCTGGACAAGTGCAAGTGAAAGAGACATGGTACTGTGCAACAAAATACTGTGTAAGCACAGTACTTTGCACTGTGTCCCATACTATCATGCCTTCCATCACTAGCTATCACCATGCTCCTTTATTTTGTCAATTAGCACGAGCTGATATTTTTTCCAGTGAATGAAGATGCCAGGGATTAAATATTCCTGCAAATAAAAAAAATGTAAGTGTCAAGATCTAATAACTCATGTAATTAGTTGCTTAATATCATTACCAAACTTACACATTGATGTGAAAAGTGTGTAGAGAGTGCAATACATTTCAGTCCCATATGGTGAAAGAGTCTAAGAACTTTTGTAGTTGATGTCCCAGCAACAAGGATTCCAAAGGAAAGCAAGAAATTGCCAGCTGGAATCTTTGTTCCTGTCATGTTAGGTTGACTGAACCACTTGCTTGTATTTCCAAATGTAGAGGCCACTTCAGCCATTGTGCCATTTGCTCCAACTTCAACTAAGGGAACATTATGTTTACAGGCATGGCAGAACTTGAAGAGAGCAAGCAGTTGTGTAAGAAGATGATAAACTTTGGCTCTTTCCTCAAGTTAGAGTCATTATAACGAATCCTAAAATTGACAAACATTTTATTTTTTTATAAAGTTGATCAAACAAGTGATTATGCTGGTTATACTGTACAGTTGTTACATAATCTAGCTATCTTATCCCTCCTTGCATAACTTGACTTACTTTTGATGTTTTACACTTGCTTCATCCTCAGTTTCAGTCTCACTTGAAGCTTCTGGTGCCTCTTCCTCATAGACATCATCTGACAAAAGGACTTCAATCTCGTACAACTCATCATCACTTTCAATTGGATGACTTTTGGGTTCAAGGAAAGAGCTGTTTTCAGTAACACTTTGTGAACCTTTTAGATATTAAATTGTTTAACAATGGAAATTGTAAATGTAAGACTATGAAAAGCAGCTTACCTGTGTTGCTGTCAAGTTGCTTTCTGCAAATTTCTAATTTACATTAAGCATCAAGCCAGTTTGCTGTAAGCTTTCTGTTCCTCTTCAACAGAGCTTCACAGAACTCACAGCTGTTGGACTAGATTCCCTTGAACTGTTCATCAAACTATACATCAAACAAAAAAACCATACATGTTTTACTTAGTTGTGAATTGCTGCCACTGCAAATTAGAAGCTGATACATTGTTTCACAGCCAATACTCCAAAGTACTCACTCCACCAAAAGGCTGCAGTTCTGCCAGCCTGGTTGAAGGCTGCCGGGATTATTTTGAAGAAAGCAGCACACACAAACAAATGTTATTTATCAGCGAAAACGGTGTGCTTGCAAATTGCGTTCCTGAGTCCCAGGCCCTCGAGACCACGAATTTTTTAGCGAAAAAGGTCAAAATTGGTATGTTTGAGGCACATTATCTTGGAAACTATTGAGTTAAATAAAAAAACTATGAAGAACTTATTCAGTAATTTTTTGGTCTCTTTAAATCCGTATAGATGTCACAGGTCATATAGGCACTTTAAGACTCGTGTGTTGGTCAAATTGTGCGTCTAAACTGTCACATAAACGACACACAAAAGAACGGCCGAGCACGAGAATTTTACGAACAGACGCTGACATTTTATATGTACATTAACTTATGTGATTAGAACAAATGTGAACAATGCCTGTTAAAATATTTGATTTCGACAGAAGATGTTTGTGACGAGCGTACCAAGCAGAATGAAGCAATGGCGCATTCTGCTTCAGCTAAATACCTCCAAATCCCCTCCGTTTTCCCACAAATTACTATCACATGGTCATGAGTTCCTGCGCATTACAATCTTGTGGTCACAAATTTCCCGGAAAAATCCCAGTACGACCTATCTATTTATATAAATCAAGTGCAGGAAGCAATAAAATCTTTATTGGTATGCCAATAATTCCTTTCTGGCACTAAATTCAGATTAATATACAAAAAGTTGATAAGTAATTATGTAGAATACTTCAATAGATTGATTACTACATGTAGAAGTTAATAAACTTACAGTGTGATTATGTAATTTTGTGAAAATGCTGCTAACTCTCCTGGCCTTCTGATTTTCAGTAAGCTTGTCCCCTTCCCCGCAGGGCCGTAGCGACTGGGGGGGGGGTGTGGAGGGTGTGACACCCCCTAAAAAAAATTGGTCGGCAAATCACGAGCCTGTCGGCAAATGAAGAATAATCGACGATAAAAAAATTGATAACACCTATTAAATTTAAAATTCAGACTTATGTTATGAATTATAAAGCTTACATAAAGTAACTGTTTTGTTGACGTTATGCTGACCACCCTATTTTAAATATTTTGACTATTTGCATACACGCGCAAAAATTCATGTAGTCAACAATGCGCAAATCTTTTTTTTGAAAGCACTAAAAATCTAAAATGAGTGGCATTTCAACTTCAAGAAAAAGGAAAAGGTATAAAACTAAATGTTCAGTGTGTAACAGAACTTTCGACGACGACTACAGATTGGAACACAATAGAAAATACCATCCACTGTATCAAAAGGAAAATAAACACGTCCGAAGTACTTGGGGCGGCAAAAAACCCATTCGAAGCAGCCAAAAGGAAACAAAGCCTGCAGGTACACCGAAAAGAAACCAGTTCTGCGTCAGGACAGGTGGTAAATTTAATGACAAATGTGCTAATGTAATGTTTCATATATCTTGTTTTTTTATTCGTAAATTTATTATAATTAAATCATCCAAATGTGGCATTTTGAGATGATTATATCACTATGTTACTGGACTGTTCAAGGCCTCCGCCAAGATGTAAAACATCTGAATCTTCAACTCCAAGTAGATGATTTACCTGCTAAATCTTCAAAAGTTACAGAGAGCAGAGAAGGAAATGTGCTGAGTGAAGATAATGAGAATTTCGATGAGAAAATTGAAAAATGGCTAGAGGTAAGGCAGGCAATAATGAGAATACACTAGCATATTTCTGACATGATACTTTCATGTGTTCATGTGTTACGCAGCAAAAAATGAACAACCTGTTCTGGGCTGATGAAAACAGCAATAAACAATGTTTTGCTGCCCACGTTGTTCAATGTTGTCAACAACATTGTTCAGTATTGTTGAGCCTGAATTAGCCTGCAATCAAGCATAACAATGTTGAACAATATTGTTGACAACATTGAACAATGTAGGCAGCAAAACATTGTTCATTGCTGTTTTCATCAGGCTAGAACAGGTTGTTCATTTTTTGCTGTGTATGGATGGAATCAATAAGAGAATGCTAAAAATGTATTGACCATAGCCATTGTTCTTTGCTCTCAAAGGAAGAAGAAAGTATAGTTAACCAGTTAGAGAAAGAACCAAGAGAATCAGTACCTTTGCCCTCATTCATAGAATTTGAATTGGCATCTCAACAACTCCATGAGCCAGTTGTTTTGGGAGGAGCATGTGAGGATGAGGTACACAGTTGTTGATGAAAAACTGGCATGTTCGTTTCGCATCTTGACTTATTTAGTACCTAATATATTTCACATTCTTATAAGGACGAAAAATCAGAGAACTCAGACACCTGGCTGACCTGCACAGGTGCACTAGCGTATCCTGTTAGTGATTTAGAAGAAGCAAATGCATTATCCTTGAAATGCAAAGTATCAACCTGCCTCAACATCAAAGAATTCCTGGCACAAAGTGTTACTATAGCCAAAAAAATTCAAGCAAATGTCACTATGCTTTTAAAAGTATCAGAAAATGCTTTGCAACGTCATAGTAGTATATGTACGCCACTTTAGCTCATTTTCAGGTTACTTCATGTAAGCCTACATGAAATGGTTCCAGAAATCCAAGATGGCAAATTTTTCCCCAAATCCACCACATACACCAGGAATCGACAAACTATCATTTTTTTGCCCTTTTGAGCAATGTTTTTTAAAAATCCAAGATGGCGTCGTAAAAAAATTCCTTATGGAAATTTCCAAGATGGTGGCTATCAAAAAAAATCCAAGATGATGTCAAATTTGAAAAATGCTGACACTGCATTTTTCAAAAAAAATTGAAAAAATTTCAAGGCAAAAATTTAGAAGCGACAAAACAATGAAGTTTTGTAAAAAGTGCCACCGCCGCATCGTCGAGAAATTAGAGAACGTAATTCGATGCTCAATTGATTCTGTAAACATATGCATGTGTCCTGGTCGGATATCGTTGGTCCACAATAGTGTTGTGAAACGGTTTAATTGTGAAGTTGGTGTACACGAGACTAGGAAATGCTTTTTTTGATTAAAAAAATCGCGTATTTTAAAACCTTAGGAGAGGGTTTAAAATAAAATGCCACCGAAGCGTGAAAATTGGGATCGCGAAGCCGATCGGGAATTGAAACGTCGCGACAAGGCTGCGGCTGCAGAAACGAAGAAACGCAAACGCGCCGAGTACTTAAAATGGGACAAAGAAATAAGAAAAGAAAAAATACGTCGCGACAAGGCTGCGGCTGCAGAAACGAAGAAGAGAGAACGCGCCGAGTTTTTAAAATGGTCGAAAGAAATACAATCAGAGGAGACATGACGTGAAAAACAACGCGATTTAAATGAGGAAAAAGGGTGGCATGGTTCAAAGAAATTAGGTCAAATTCGTCGTCGGTTCCGCAGGAAATTTGAACGTAGGAAACCTCCTGCGTTTAATGTCGTTAAAACCTATTTGAATGCTAATGCAAAATTTACAACGTATTTCGATACGTATAAAATTTACATATATGGTCGCGTTGATCCTGTTGCCGTATTTAAAAAAGCATTAGACTTGACGGTTGAAGAACGTTGATTAAAACCCGGTGATAAATACGTATTATCGTGTCACACCCTTCGTGGGCGAAACCTTTTTCGACCAAATTAATTACGATTACGGACGACAAGCAGTTTTTTTTATACCCTTTTAAAGGCAGTTTTGGAGTATGTAGAGTACAAAGCAGTTGTTGAAGTACAGTCAACGAAAATTCCACGAGGTAAAGGTCATTTAACAATTACAAAAGATAATAGTAGTCGTAAAAGGTGTATTAACACGGTAAAAAATTTCGACACAATGTGTCTTGCCCGGGCAATCGTAACGGCTCATGCGAATATCAACAAAAACAAATGGACGAAATCCCAGATGAAAAACGGGTTTAACGATTCTCGAGAACTTCAAGGAACCGAAGCGATAAAATTACACGAAGGGGCAAACGTAGATATTACTGATTTTGGGAACACGCTCGAAGACGTGGACACGTTCGCAAAATATCTTGGGATTCAAATTAATATCGTCGATGCTGATTATTTTAATAACATTATACATACTGCAAATCCCGGTTCAACTGAAATGATATACATTTACAAAAACAAAAACCATTATAACGTTATCACGTCGATGCCTGCATTTTTAGCAAAAAAATATTGTTATCATACTTGCAAAAAAGGTTATACGCGACGTGATAAACAAAAGTGTCCTAACAAATGTTTAGCGTGTTTTAAGACCGAACAACACACAAGTGATAAAATAATGTGCGACGAATGCAACAGGGCATTTTTCGGAAAAAATGTTGCGACGAACATCTTCGTAACCGGTCGAAGGGTAAAAAGCGAGATGTCTGTGTGAAATTGTTCAAAAATGTTTAGAATGTAAACGGACCCTATCGGATCTTAAAAAACATATATGCGGATGTGCTACGTGTAGTAACTGTAAATTATATTGCGACCTGCAAACGCATAAGTGCTATATGTTGCCTGTAGAAACCAAAGGCGGTGCGTGTCCACATGATCCTGTTTGTAATGGTCCTAAAAAAGATTGGTGTTTGTGTTGCAAAAGGTGTACGGTGAAGTATATGTTTTATGATCTGGAAACGCAACAGAATACGGGTACTCACATTGTGAATTACGTAAACGCTCAAGATTTTGATGGGAACGAATTTACATTCAAAATAATAGAAGAATTTTGTAAATTTGTATTTACGGACCGGCATTAGGGTTATACGTTCATAGCGCACAATGCAAAAAGTTTTGATGCCCAATTCATTTTGAAATATTGCATCGATAACGCAATAAAACCGTTTTGTATTTACAACGGAACAAAAATAATGTACATGGCTATAAAAGAATTCAATATACGGTTCATCGATAGTATAAATTTCGTAGGCGGAGCATTAGCAACGTTACCAAAAACGTTCGGTTTTCCGGAATTAAAGAAAGGGTATTTCCCACATTTGTTTAATATTCCTGAAAACCAAAATTACGTCGGTCTTATACCCGCAAAACACTATTACGATCCAGATCATATGAAACCGGATAAACGAAAAACATTTTTAAAATAGTACAATGAACGGGTTGAAGAAAACTACGTTTTTGACTTTCAAAAATAATTAAAAGAATATTGTCGTTCGAACGTTGATATTCTTCGTCGTGGAATGATGATATTCCGTGACGGCTTTCTACAAATTGGGAATATCGATCCGTTACAATATATTACGATTGCAAGTGTATGTATGGCCATTTACCGTTCGAAGTATATGCCTGAAAATACGATCGGAATTATTAAAGACGATCCAAAAAATACGTTCAGTAAAACGTCGATCCATTGGTTACGATGGTGTTTAGAGGTAGACGTATACATTCAACATGCGATGAACGGTGGTGAACATTCCGGTCATCGGGAAGGTCGACGGGTACTGCGAACAAACGAACACGGTCTATGAATTCCAAGGTTGTTTCTGGCACGGGTGCCCTAAATGTTATACTGCGGATCGGGTTAACCCGGTACTTCAACGGGATATGACCGAATTACAACGAACAACCGAAGTCAAAAACACTAAAATTCGTGATTTAGGGTATAACTTAGTAGAAGTGTACGAGTGTGAACTATCTAAAAATTCCGACTTTAAAAAGTGGTGTAAAAACAACACTATTGGTATTGTAACACCATTAAATCCACGCGATGCATTTTTTGGAGGTTGTACGAACGTGACGAAATTAACGTACGAGTTTAAACATGAAGAAAAAGGACGGTACGTCGACTTTGTAAGTTTATACCCGACTGTAAACTTTTTCGAAGAATACCCCGTTGGACATCCAGCTAAAATTTATAATCCAAAAACGTACGACCCGAAATGGAAGGGGTTCGTCCAATGTAAAATAGAAGCGCCACTGGTTTATGCCATCCTTCCGGTCCGATTAAAATGTGGTCAATCGGACAAGCTGTTATTTCCGTTATGAAGAACGTGCGCGATAACACAACAAGTAAAATGTAATCATACCAACGACGAACGTGCGTTTACGGGTACATGGTGTAGCAACGAAATTGCATTAGCGCTTCAAAAAGGGTATCGTATTCTTGACATATACGAAGTTTGGCATTTTGTAAAAACATCCGGTACGTTATTTCAGGATTATGTAAGGGATTTCATGAAATTAAAAATGGAATCGTCAACACCACCGAATGAAGATATGGACGTTTTTAAACAACGCGTTAAAAACCACCTCGGTATTGAATTAGGTGAAATTAAAAAAAATCCTGGAATGTGGCAGATAGCAAAACTTTGTTTAAATAGTTTGTGGGGAAAATACGGGCAAAGGATTAATCAAACACAAACCGAGTATGTTACAAAACCTGTAGATTTCAAAAAAATCCTATTGAACGAAACACACGAAGATATTAATATCCAATTTTTGAATAAGGACATGATCCAAATGCACTACAATTTGAAAAACCAGTTTGTCGACAATCATAACAATATCAACATCCCTATAGCGGCATTTACAAGCACGCGAAATGTTATATGGTGTGCTGGATAAACTCGGCTACCAAGTATTAGGATATGATACGGATTCGTGCTGGTTCATTGGACGGAAGGGTAGAAATACAATACCAGCAGGTGATAGTTTAGGTGAATTGACCAACGAGCTCGAAGGCGGTTATATTACAAAATGGACCGGTACAGGTCCAAAATCGTATTCTTACGAAACAAACAACGGTGACGTTACCTGCAAAGTAAAAGGATTTACGTTAAACTACGTTTACCGTTTAAAAATTAAAGGCGATGTTATGAACGATATTGTCCACGATCCAAGTAAATTGGTTACTATTGAAAAGAAAAACGCAATTACGCGGGATGCCAAAACAAAGAAGGTCGTTAATCAAGATCAAACAAAAACATTTTCGTTAGGATATGACAAATGCGTTGTACAAAGTAATTTCGACACGCTACCGTATGGATTTTAAATCGCGAACAAAAATTTTTATACTTTTAAAAGTTTAAAAAAATGACTGACAAAATTAAGCAAAGGATCGTTTACGTTCTGACGCGGAAAAATAAAACTGATGACGATGATTCCGATCTTTACGTGGGGTGTATGTCGCAACCTTTAGAACGACGGTTACAAGGACATCGGAAAGATGCGCAAAGGTCAGGGCGTGAAAATAACCGTTTGTACAAAAGGATGCGCGAAGTCGGTCTTGAAAATTGGGAAATATTACCGTTGTTAGGCCGAACGTGTGGGAAAAAGGAAGTCTTTGAATTAGAGCGGAAATGGATCAAAATATTAAAAGCCGGCCTCAACACATACTTACCTGCTAGAAAAGAAGAGACGGTCCAAGAGTATAACGCAAATCGGTATAAGGATAATAAGGAGGCAATCCTACAATGGCAGGCAAAATACTACGAGGCTAACCGGGAGGCGGTCCGACGACGACAGGCAAAATACTACGAGGTTAACCAGGATGTGATTCGAGAATATCAGACAGAATACCGGAAAAAATAACAAGGAGGCGATTCGAGAGTATAACCCCAATTGGTATAAGACTAACAACGATACGGTCCTGGAACGGCAGGTAGAATATCGGAAAAATAACAAGGAGGCGATTCGAGAAAGTCAGGCAAATTGGTATAAGAATAATGAGGCGATTCGAGAACATCGGAAAAAAAATAAAGGTACCAAACGGTATTATTGTAGTATTTGGGATGTTGCATTTATGCAAAATAACGGCCTAACACGACATTTCGACACTTTAAAACACGCCTACAATTGTTTAAATTCATTAGAATAAAATACTTATAAAAAATATTATGACAGATCCAGAACCAGTAAAAAAACCTAAAAATTCTTTTTTTTAAAAAACGTTAAAAATAAGTTTCAGCAAAACATCAATCTTGGTATCGATCGTCACTGGCGTAGTCGCCTGTTTGTGCTAAAAAGATTGTAATTTTTTTTATTCTTTGAGAATAAAATATTATTTGCAGGCACCGTGCAGACTTATTAAATGATGTCTATAGAGAGTTCAGGAATAATTGTTTATGGATTGATAATGGTAGAAGTTATAGAGAGTCCAAGTATTTTAAAGAAGCGGTCCTATACCTCGTGTTTAATATTGCCGAATTAAATCCTACAAATAAGGTTGGGCATGTAATTCATGAATTTTTAAAAACCCATTTCTTTGAAAAACAAGAATACCGACGCGGTGTGTATAGGCAAATCCGCTACGAAATCCTCCCGGTACTTTCGAAAGACCATAAGGCTATCGAACGTAAAAAACAAAGAAAGCTAACGTTCCTCGCCAACGAACTACACAGGGATGGAAGAATAGTCGAAGCACACATCGTTCGTGCGATCGTTGAGCCGTACATTCGCAACATGAACAAAAAATGGTCGAAAATAACAGCTTTGGAAAAATTAAAAGCAGTACCACCGTTGCTTACGAAAAAAACCTACCTATTCACACAATAAATTGCGACGGGTTTTTTATAACCACCTAAAGTTATAAAAATGAGTGCTGATCAAGAAAAGAAGTTAAGATTCTTAAAGGTATTTAAAGCATTATTTTAGGGGACAAGAGCTTCGCCATATGTATATGGATTTTCGGTATAAAATCCTCCCAATCATTTGGAAAGACCATAGGGCTATCGGACTAAAAAAACAACGTAAATTAACGTTCCTTGCCAACAAACTACACGGTGCTGGAAGAATAGTCAAAGCACATATTGTACGTACGATCGTTAAGCCGTACATTCGCGACTTAAACAAAAAATGGTCGGAAATGACAACATTAGAAAAATTAAAATACTATAGAAAAGTAACGTTTAACTATATTGGGGGAATCAAGGTAATCAAGTGTGAGTGATTGTTTAAAAGTATTTTGCAGGTACTTTTAAACAAAAACAGCTAGCTTACGCACCAAAGCCGTAGCAAATATAGCTAGCTTACGCAACAAATTTTAAACAAATATAGCTAGCTGGTCCACTAAATTACAAGCACGTCAAACAAAATTTTAAACATGTTTAAAATTTTAAAGCGGGGTTACAGTCCAGTTTGCGCATGTGCGGGAGGTTTGTTTATGAGTAGACTACTCTATCGTGTCCAGGCTCCTGGTATACAATGTAGTCGTGCATTGGGCGTGTTATGTTGATACATTCGAGGAGCGATGGCTCATCAAGGCGCATCAACTTTGAATAAAAATCCTTCCAAAGCAACCCGTCGGACTAGAACTTCGGCAAGAAAGGAGTACGATAGTAAGAGAGATAAAAGCAAGGTGTATTTATTTGATGTGCATGAGAGATGTAAAGCTTTTAAGGAAGAACGCGGCTGTGAAACCGACAAGGATGTTGCAGAGTTGCTTCTGAACGAGTTTATATCAAGAGGCAATAAAACAACATGGTGAGAAGCAAGATAAGTATATACAGCACCTTTGACTTTTTAATACTATTGTCTGACTTTTACTAGTATTATAGATTTTGTATACATTTTGCTTTTTATAGCGATTCGGAGACACAGACGCCCGCAACAATGTGGCCGCTGTCACCGCAGAAAAATGTCAGCGAAGTGGATTTTCCTTTACCAGGTAACAACATCTAAGGGTGTTTAAACCTTATAAAAAACAAAGTGCTGTAATTTGTTGTTCTATAGTAACAGTTGTTAATTTTATCAAACTCAAACTTTAGTTCTGGCTTCAACGCCAGCTGGCCTGGCACACAGCCCAAGCATGGGTTCGGCTTCGTCTTTGTCAGGTTTGTCAACAGGAAATTTTGCTCTTTAGATGTCACATGTAATTTCCTAAAAATGATTACCATATCCTGTTTTGTTGTTTGTTATTACAGTTACACCAACAGCGAAATCAACTCGGCGACAGCTCTTGCCAAGTTCGCCATTATCAAGGATGTCAACGAGGTTTGTATAATCAGCGAGATTCATATAGTTTGTGAATGGGAAAGAAAATTCCTTAGATATTATATCTATTAGATGTCACTTGAAATTTAATTTTTTGCCTGTTTGTCCACCGCAGATCAAACCAGGTGAATGAATCTTTCACTAGTGCAACAATGACAGCTGCTGAAAGAGAGACAGGGGAAGAAGAGTCTGATGATGATTATCCTACCATCTTACCAATACTTCCTCCAGGACAAAACCTAAAGTAAGCATTAGTAATAATTTGTAAACATTATAATAGACATAGATTAACTTATTGTTGCCACTTATGAACTATATGTGAACTTTTTTGATGTTGTCCTGAGTCTATGATATTATTGTAGAAAAGTAAGCTCTATCAGGCTATGAGATTATCTTAGCAAATATGTAATACCCACTTTTTTTAATTTTTTTGATACTGTAGTATATCAGCTCTATCTGTAGAGGATGAAGTGTATAACACTGTCATTGATGGCCATGATGAAGAACCAGCTGGTGATGATGGTGAAGGAATGTTGGAGGGTGCCCAGTCCAGCTCTTCTAAAGTGCCTGAGATGACCCCAGAAGAGGCGATCGCAAGTGAAAAGTGTGTTGTCTTTACAGATATTATTATGTCCTTGCTAAACTCAGTTCATGGTAGCATCTGTAAATGCAAAGATTGTGGCCGTCTCTTGGAATATCGTAAGATGTATGCTGGAACATGTCTTGTAGTTTCATGGAGGTGTAGTGCTGGCCACTTTGGTGGAAGATGGGCTGCCCAACCAACATGCAAGCAAGTCAGGGCAGGAAACCTCACCTTAGCTTCTTCTTTGCTGTTTTCTGGAAATTCATTCAGAAAAGTGGGGATGATGTTCAAATTCTGCAACATACAGTTTTTTCACAAACACTGTTTTATCAGTACCAGAGTTTGTACCTCGCCCCTGCTGTGAATGATTTTTGGGAGCAGCAGAAAATGAGGCTTTGGGAGGAGAGAGCTGGAAAAGATGTCCTCCTAAGTGGGGATGGGAGGAATGATTTGCCTGGGCATTCTGCCCAGTACTGTACCTACAGTCTGGCAGATATGAATGATCACGCAATCTTACAGATGAACATTGTTGATGTGAGAGAAGCAGCTGGAAAGAGCAACAACATGGAAAGAATAGCTTTTGAACGAGGGATGGACACTTTGCTCACGTCAACAATGTCCGTCAAAGAAGTTGTTATCGATGGTCACCTTGAAATTGGAGCATTGACGAGCAAGCATCATTTCTATGATTGTATCACAGTATGTGGTGCAACCGCATACATATATCAACTAAACAGTCACATTTAATGGTATATTTAATAATAATGGTCATTTAATTCATTTAAGGTGAGAGCTTGAGTTAACTGCTTTAATACTTCATATTTCTGTAGAACGAGCTGAGAAATACCATGGTATTGTTCACCAAAATGATGTTTGGCATGGAGGGAAGTCGATCACCAAAAAAGTCAATGCTGTAAGTTAGTATGTGCTGCACAAAGCCACAGTCAGAACATTATACAAGGTCTCCATATATATAGTATGCATTTCCATTTTAGCTCACATCTTTGCATATAACATCTTTGTTTTCTTTAGGCTGCAAAGGCTAAATCAAATGAAGACCTGCTGTGCTGGGGTCCTTCTGTACGGAACCATTTCTGGTACTGCTCAAAGAGCTGTGAAAATGATGCAAAAAAATTCAAGGCAAGTTATCTAGGCAGTGTAAAAGAAAAAATTACTAGGTTTCAAAAGCTCCACAATAATCTTTCAACTAATTGTAACAGGACTCATGGATTGGTATACTGCATCATGTTGTTGATGAGCATGAGTGGGTGCTTGAAGAAGGAAGCAATGGTGGAAGGTGCACTCACGAGCCTTTAGATGAAGCTGGTAGAAATAAGCCCTGGCTAAAGAAGGAATCACCTGCCCATAAAGCTTTAGCCAAAATCGTTTTGGATAAACGGTTTCTTAATACAATCCCATATTTCACCAATTTCAGGTATGTAAAATAGTCCTTATCAAATATCTAGGGGATACTAAGCAGGAGAGGGGGGGGGGTCACACCCCCATCAACCTAGTTGATAAATTAGAGTTTATAAAATTTAATTATTGAATTATTCCTCTTTTATCCAGAATGGCATTTGTATGTTTCTGACAATGTGTTATAAGTGCATGTAAAACCTTGATTAGATAGCTAATTGAATCTGTGTTCTGTTTAGACACACTGGTTTTTTTGGAGACATTCCACAATCATATTTTGATGTATGCTCCAAAACGTCAATCTTACACGTCAGTGTGCAAATACAATCATAATAAATGTTTTACACTTCCAATCAAAATTATAATATATTGTAGCAACAAAGTCAGTTTACCATACACATATTCTATAGATTTGTGGCATACCGGATGAGGAACCAACTGGCAGCAATTGATTTCAATTGCCACAGGAATCGTGAACTGGCTACCACAGCAGATGGCCAACTTAGGTAGGGAAATACTAGTTACCACAACAAACACAAAGATGAGTAATTCCCCATCAAAGTTCTATGCTGTTGGGTGCATGTCATTAATAATTTAAGTTTAATTTTAGAATGGAGCGCAAGTACAGCAAGAGGACAAAACAATGGTATGTGGTGAAGGTCTTTGAGCCCAAGGCCTACACTTACATACCTGAACTCTTAAGAAATGTGTTTATGAAAAAAGAAAGTAGTAAGGCATCTGTCAGCCAAAAAATCGGTGTTCCAATTGATGACCCAAGACAAATTGCACCAAATATTGCTGCCATTCCTCCACCATCAGTACAGTCTCTTAAGGAAACCAAGCAATCTAGGTTTTTGTAATCAGGGCTGTGCTATGTAGTTCATTTTTGGAAATGGGTAGATGGAGCTCATTAGCCATGGTAGGCAGTCCATCTAAGAGAAGGAAAACTCTGATTTCAAACCCCCTTGTTCTGTCATATGGGCATAGGCTGTCCATGTCGGACTTGCTTTCTTTTGCTGTACACGTGGCAGTTTTGCCCATCATTTAAAAATTGTATCAACATTGTTTCTTTGAACAAAGGCCTATTTAATCATGATAAATTCCATTATTTGAAATTCCATAATTTTGGGGGAAACAGCATTGAAAGTTCTGTACAGCCAGGGTGTCCTAGGCATGCTGACGAGCTCTGACATTGAGCGAAACAGTCTGATGGTTGTGTAAATAGCTTGTTTTATCCTCAGATGCAGTTTAGATTTTATATCAAACAAAATATTACTCATTACTGTCAAAGGATTATTGTTCACCTGTATTCTTTAGTTTCATATGTCATAAATTTCAGTGGGGGTTATTGTGAAATTGAGACACAGTCATAAAAATGAATTAAATGTTCACAGTATGCCTTGGCCTTGTGTTTTGCTAGCAAAACCACGCTATTTATGCTCATTCCAATACAGCATAAGTGTCAATGCAGATGTAGATCCCACCAAAATTATCTCTGTAATGACAAAGACCCAACAATAAAATCAAGTCACAAAGTTTTTCACATTGTCAAAATAGTCAACTATATAAATTTCATCTGTTATTAACAACATATTGTATCATAATATAAACATGCGGTGACTAAAAGTAAGTATACAAGACAAGTAATTATCAGTAGGTGGTTAAGTATGAAATTTAGTGGATCTGGGGCCGGTTGTGCGAAAGGTGGATAAAGGTATGCATCGGATAATGACTTTTTCAAACGTCCTAAAATTGTTGATTTACTGGAATGGTCAAATCTAGTGTTTAGCATTTTAAAGTTGAAGAGGGAACTCATAATTTATCTAAAGTATATAAGTTTTATTGCATTTAAAAGCATTTTTAAGACAAGATAAAAAAATCACTATTCAGTGGATAGCACTATCCATCTTTCATACAACTGACCCCTGGCATCTGCAAGGTGCACGATTTCTTTTCTATTTTTTTATATTAAATTCAAATTGAAATGTAGTTAACTGTACTTTGGGTCTAATGAATTTAGCAAAGTTAGGCTGCAATTGTAAACACAAGGATTACAGCAAATTAAAAAGCTTTAAAAGTACCATGCAAATTTATCCAGCAGAATAACTTCTTTCATTTTTAGTTGCTAAACCACCTGCTGAGTAAACTACTGTATATAACCATGTCAATAAACTAATTAACATTGTTGTGCAATAGTCAACATAATTCAATAAAATCCATGATAAAACTAGTAGATCCATACTGTACATTATAATCATGATGGTCTATACCCAGTATATATGCCATTTGGGGACGGGTAGCGAGCATGAATTGCCAAAACGCAACAACTAGGCACAACCCTTCTGTTCCCCTTCCCCAAACGACCATGCTGCCACAACACAAATTGCCTATAAGCTGCATGTCTAAAGCTTTCATTGTTTCTGGTATTATTCAATGCCATCATATCTTCCCGATATCGCATAGCAATATCAAGCACATTACCATCTAAAATGAGCACAGGAAACAAGGGCGTTGTTGTGATGCATTGACGTGGCACTCTTGCACAGCACTTGTTCTCCTCTTGCGTGGGCATATTACTGCAGTGTCCACAATGGCACCAGTCTAGAATGTCCTCTTGAGGTGGATCAGGATGTAAGTCATGGAGACAATTAAGTATATTTTCATATTGAGAATGGTCGTAGTTGTCACCATATACTATTTTGGTTAATTTCCGTACTGTGTCTTCGAATTTTCGTTCATCATCCATTTTATTATAAGTGTTTTAGGATTAAAAAAATTGTAAGGGCAGCCGTCATTGGGAACGTTAGGGTAAGGAGTGTAAACGTAAACGTTAGGGTAAGGAGTGTAAACGTAAATGTTAGGGTAAGAAGTGTAAACGTAAGCGTTAAGCACATGGTAAGAACGATAAGGAATTTTTCATGTAGCGTTAGCATTTTTTATTTCAAAACCTTTAAAAGGTTTTGAAATTATGGAATGATAACTTGATGTGTGTATGGTCTTGTCGTTAAAATTTCTAATCGTGCATAGTTATTTTTTAACGTGTCTATAATTCCTTTTTCTTTGTCTTTTTCGATATTAAGATAATTGTTGAAAATATATTTCATATCGTCTTTGCACGCGTTGTAAAACGTGACGAGTCTTGAAATATTTATTCTGTACAGTTTTGCAATAGACGTTAATTGTTGCGTGACGACGATTGTACTTAACCCGATATGTCGGCCGGAAAATCCTAATTTTACAAGTTCGCTCGATCTGTTTTTAACATCTTTGCTAGATGCACAATCGTCGAGAATAATGAGACTGTTGGTATTTTTTGCAAAATGTGTAATTTCACGAAGGGTGGTTTCTACGTTATCATGTGAGAAGGGTAATGCGTAGACGTCTGGGTCAGCTAAATACTTCCATTGTTGGTACGTTTTGTTATCTTTTACAGTTGGACATACGATGAAAATATGGTCGAAATGGTTTTTGTATTCTTTTTCAAGCATTTCCAAAAGGTAATGTGTTTTTCCACACGCGGTCATACCAACAATAATCGTATGCATATTTAGTAATTAGCGTTCCCGTTGAGTTGTGTACCGCTAATATCAATCGTACCGTCTGAAATAATGAAGAAGTGGCAGAACAAATCTGTTGTTGTTGCTTCTTTATCTATTTCCATGAGTATTCCTGCTTGTACCCCAACAAGGTTCCGACCGCTACCGCTTACGGTATTATCGTTCACGGTCCTGAAGTCTATGACGCATGCAAACTTGTCGGTGTAATATTTCCTACACAACACGCTGGTTGTGCCAAAATATTTTTCACAGTTGGAAGAACCGGACAGCTTCGTCGTACATATCACGTTTAGCAAGACCAGCACTGTAAATATCATTCGAGGTTCCTTGAACATCTACTTTGACGCTTGTTAAATTTGGGAACGGGAAATATTCGCTGTCTTTTGATCCTTTTTCCGTGAATAACAATACGACGGCTTTCAGACTTTTTCTTGGGACGTTGATGTCGATCACTTCGCGTTCGCTTTCCTTTCGCCTTACGGGAACGACCTCCCGGTATTGTACGTTCCTCTAACGCTTTCCGCAAGTCCTACACTCCTAATCACGTCGTATTCTAATTGCATATCTGTAAGTTTATACTCACCAATTTCCTCATTCGTTTGTGCTTTCATGATTTTTTCCGATCTTGGTAACGTGATGTCGTAGACGAACTCACACATACCGTACGGTGCATACGGACCGTTATCGCATAGAATTTTCCCGAGTGGGATTTTCATACGGTCGTATATGCCGGCAACCGTTGTGTCTAAAACACCGTCGGTTTTTGCTGCTTTGTCGGCGCTATCATCTTTAGAAATAAGTTTCCGGACATTTTCATTGGCAATCCCATATTGTTGTCGGTTTTCACGGTCGACGTCGGACCGCCACAAGTCTTTGTAAACTTCCAATATGCTTTCACCCACGTTCTGGTAAACTTTCTCACCTTGGACTTTAATACACAACTGGTCGACGAGCAACCGGCCTAAATTGTTCAGGACCCATGACTTTGTATTACTGTTATTAAATTTAAACGACAAGGCCATTGTATCAGGGACGATACATTCATATGTATTCAATGTAGGAATACTTACCAAGTAAGTATCCCCGGGGGATGCTTCTTTCTTCAATAACGACGATTTAATCCAATGTCTTGACCCACGTAAATCCTTTTCAAGCACTGATGCTTTCTTATAACCTGCAGTTAATTGTTCACCTCTATTCATTTATTTAGTAACTTTTTTTTTTGGTATTTTTCATACAAAATATACGCAATAGCAACAGCAAGCAACCATAAATTTTTTGCAAGGAAACCAACGGCATCCGCACTTAACGTCAAAAGTTTAGCGGCTAAATTTAAAAGACCGCCGATAATCGGTGCTACTTTTTCACCTACTTTGGCTAATGCCCTTGCAAATTTACTTGTGGCTTGTGCTCCTTTCCTGATGACGGTTCGTGCACCCATAACGATAGTGGTTATAATACCTGCCACCGAGATTGCAACGACGGAAATACCTCCAAGGTTTCTTTTAGCCCATTGTTTAAACCGTTCAAAACGCGTTAGATCGTTTTGTTGAGCTTCTTCTTCGACCATGGATTGGACTTCTACACTTTCTGGTCGTTCGCCCCCTCGTAACCGAATTTCGTCGGCTTTTAATACGCACGTATCGGCCATCGCCTCGTATAAACTTTTCTCTAAGAGTTTTGGTTCATCTCTAGCAAGTTGACGAAATGTGTCTTCTTGTTCTTTTATCGAACCGTTATCTAAATTAAGTTCGGGGTTGGGTATTCTTATAATACCACCGAATTCGCGTACTGTTTGCTCACTGATCGTCGCGGTCTTGGCGTCGGCTTCTATTTTTGCAACCTTTTCGTCGATAAAATGTTCTAAATTTTCAATACTTTTCTGTACAACTGCTTGTTGGAGGTCCGTAGTAACGGGTATATCCGGTAACGTTTCTTCAATTAACGCTGCCGGTGTTTTTTTATGTTCCAATTCGGCTTTGTCTACGAGTTCTTTAAATTCATCGACTTTGGCTAATTTTTTTACATCTTCCGTGTACACAAGTCTTTTTCCTTTTTGGACAATAATTTTCACCCCGTCAAATTCTGCACCGTTTACTTTCCATTTTGCGTTTAAAGTTAATTTTAATTTTTCGAAAACACTTTTGGCAAATGGACCATCCCCTTTGTTCAGGGAAATACCTAATTCTTTAAGAAGATTTTTTTATCTTCCGTGTACCAACGATCCCTAACGCCTTGGATTTGACCTTCGGGTTGTTCTTCTTCTTCTTCCAAACCTTGTTGTAGTTCTGGGTTAAACCCACCCATGATAATCATACTTCCATCACGCCAATCCGTATTTGTTTCTTTGACTCCTTCTTCTTCTTCCGGTATAGGGTCTTCGCCGAGGTTATCTAATTCAATCTCGTCCATTTTATTTAAATAAAAGATGGACAAACTTATGTTATCACTCGGTACGGGCAAACACGAAATTTCCCTTCAACGATGCATAACGACAAAAACCGGAGAAAAAATACACGTGAAAAACATTAGCGTGTTATGGAAGTATAAAAATATTGTCACCAACGACAACGATCTTATAAAATTTATAACGGTCCCCGACCATCCTGCCACGGGCGTTGCGTTTGAAGAAGGGTACTGGACGTTTAATATGATTGCTGACCGTTTAGCCGAATCCGGTATTACGTTAGAACGGCACAAACACGATAACCGTTGTGCTATCCAATCACCAAAAAAGTTAAACTTATATCGTTTTGGCCCGTTGCTTGGGTTCCCAGAAAATACAATCATCCCAATTAATACCAAATCGAAGTCGCCGTTTGTCGTTGATATTAACCGCGGGTTACGGTACGTAACGCTTGGGTGTAATTGTGTGGATATCGACGGGAATTTCGATACAAACGGTAACCGGAGCCGGGTTTTTGCACGTATTCCCGTTACGACCGAGCAAAGTTTAAACGAATCTGTTACACCGTATGATAATATTCACACGTCGGTGTCAGTCTTAAACGGTGAGCATAGCACGTTCCAATTCGACGTGAACACAAATATTGGTGATAGTGTTGGGTTAACGGTCATGTTCGAATTATATATTGAATAAAAATGATCAACGAACAAGAATTAAGAGACATTTACTACGATCCTTCTAAAGGCTATCAATCTGCTGAAAAATTATACCAAAAAGCAAAAGCCGATGGGGCCAAAGTAAGTCGACGACTTGTTAAAGAATGGTTGGAAACACAAGATACCTATACGAGATTCAAACCTGTCATTCGGAAACATAAATTCATGAAAACGTTTGTTAAAGGTCTTGCCGACCAAATACAAATGGATCTTGTCGATATGGGACAATACGCCAGTAAAAACAAAGGGTATCGTCGGATATTAACATCAATAGAAATTCTTAGTCGGTATGCTTTTACGGTCCCCGTCTACGGGAAAGACACAAAAAATATGACGAAAGCCGTCGACCAATTATTAGGTACCTTTAAAACAAGATTTGGTAAATACCCTAACGTGGCCCAGTTTGACGAAGGAAAAGAATTTTATAACGTGGGTGTTCGGGAATTACTGAAAAGTCATAACGTCCATTACTTTTCTACACAATCCGAGAAGAAAGCGGCTATCGTCGAAAGGTTTAATCGGACATTGAAAACAAAGATGGAAAAATATTTTTACAGTAAAGGTACGCGTAATTGGATCAGCGTTTTAGACGACCTTACAAAAAATTATAACAATACCAAACACAGTAGTATTCATATGAAACCAAATGACGTGGACCAAACGAATGAAAATAAGGTATGGGTTACGTTATACGAGCATGTTTTGGATGGTTTACAACCGCCTAAATTCAAGGTCGGAGATACAGTTAGAGTGAGTGGGTGCGAGGGTGTTTTTGCTAAAGGGTACGAAGCTAATTTTACTGAAGAAATTTTTAAAGTGTCCAAAGTTCTTCGAGGGGATCCTACCGTTTACGAAATAGAAGACCACGAAGGAGAGCCAATTATCGGTAAATTCTACGAACAAGAGTTGTCCCTTATCAACAAAAAAGACGATACGTACAGGATAGAAAAAATAATCGGGAAAAAGAATGGAATGGCATTAGTGAAATGGTTAGGGTACGATAGCCCATCGTGGGTCCCGGTTAAAAATATAAAGGATATTCAATAAAAAATGTCGGAAGATTTTACAAAATACGAAACGTCGTACAGGCAATATTACGGGTCTAATTATAACAAAGCGTTACGAAATTTAAAAAATACCAAAAAACTCATGGAAAAACAATTCGTCCAAACAATTACCCAAACGCTCGTTTGGGTAGGTTCAAGTTTAACGTCATCTTATCCAAAACCGGCGACGTTACCGGGACGAGCGTAACGTTTAAAGTTCGCGACGGGCAATTTTTAGACATTACGACCGATGATTTTAAAAAATTATATTCGGGCGAGTTACACTGGTTACCGGTCATCTGGGATACGAGCGGGACGGTGCAACCGTTTGCCTTAGCGTCGTCGTCGTTACCCTATAATTTTAGAAAATTCGCTATTCACGTTAATGCAAACTCTAAGTTTACAAGTAATTTCGACGCGTTGTCTACATCGTGGAAAGGGAATGCAAACGATATTACAAAAATGGCCGTGAACAAAGACGACTCGTATTTTGCATCGTTATTAGCAGCTTATATTATTTCTCACGCGGGTGGGTTAAGTCGGAAACATTTAACAGGTGACAATAACGTTGTTACAAGTATTGCGCGGTACTGCCTCTATTACCATATGAAACGGTTTACGGGAACGCCAGAAAAAATGTCACCATATATTACGAACGATATTAAAAAAATAATCCAAAAAAATATTCCACACAAACGTATATGGGCTCATAAATTTGAACGGACGCGTGCCGATATAAATTATTGGCATTCGCATCATACCAACAAAGCAAACATTAGGAATTATAGGTATAGGATGTCGGCTAATAATACCGGTGTGCTTGGTATCGACTACGAAGAAGTTTCAAAAGTCGTTAACGATAGCAATACCGATTGGATGAAATTCATTAAAGACGATAGCGACGGTCTTACAAAAACAGGACAAATTTTAGTACAATAGGCTATTGAATCGTACGTGTATTGCGTCTTAGGAGCACAAGCACAAACGCGATGGCCTATTGTCGAGCAAGGTGCAAAATCGTTACAAACGCAGCAAATATTTCATCGGCTTGTTCAAGATACGATCGCACAAGATAACCCGTCAAAAGCCATTTCGGATATGCGAAAAGCCATTCAAGACACAAACGTCGTATTAAACATGGCTATCACGCCAGGCATTATTTTAATCCCATCCAACATGATTATTTTAAAAAATAAAGTCGAAGGGTATAACAACGTTTTAACCATTGCTACGAACGCCATGAAATTTGGCGTGAATACAAAAGTTAATTACGTTGCTCCCAAGGTAACGAAGAAACCACCTATACCACCAACGAAAAAACCACCACCTACGCCAACGGTAAAACCACCAACTATAACAACACAACCAAATGCTCATCTCCCATACCTTTTAGGTAGCACGATCGGGATAGGGTTTTTAGTCACGAAATTTGTTTTGTAATTTCATAACCTATATAGGTTATGAAAATCATTTAAAACAATAGTTTAGTTGCTAAAGCCCCGGCTACTGATCCTGCCACGCCAACGACAACGTTCATATACGTTTTCATTTCGTCGGACGGTTCATAATAATCGTTAAGCGTAGGTTCCGGCCCAATATCTTCATCCATTGCCGTGCGTAACTTGTGTAACGCTTCGTTCGTTGCATCTAAATCTTTATTTGCATCGACCAATTGTTGATGTAATAAGGCGACTTTGTTCTTTTTTTCGACAGTTTTTTCATACCATCTTTCTTTTGCAGCCGTTAATTGTTCCATGGCCAAATTATGCCTTTTCATTTCATCTTCGTATCCTTTTTTGTCTAATTTGTGAAAAACGTAACCGGCACCTGCAAAGACAACGGCATTAAATAACCCACCTGCTACGACGCTTGTCATTCTTTTATCTATTGACCTTTCTTAAACGGTTCGGCCGGGACCCAATCTTTTTTCTGTGCGAATTTTACAAGTAGTGATCCACCATCCACTGCGACTGCCATCTTCACCAAATTTTGCATCGTCCGTGCCACGCCAAGATTTTCTCTTAAAAGTTTACTGCTTGCCATCGATACTCCAGCGGCTCCAGCCGTGATAAGTCCAGCATTATACAAACTATTTAAAACTTCTTCTTTCGTTAAAGACATTACTTATTTATTTACAAGTCATCAAAATTATTTTTTTTCTGGTTGTTTTTCTTGTTGTGGTTGCTCTTGTTGTTTTTCTTGTGGTTTCTCTTCGTCCCTACAAAAGAACCTATAAGCACCGCAGCCAAGGCCGGCTACACCGAGCGTACCTACGGATACATAGAGGATGTTTGAGTTTTCAATACATTCTTCTTCCAATTTTTTACGTTCCTCGGCTTTTCGTGCTTTGGCTTCTCTGGAAATAGCTGCTAGACGTTTCCCTGACGCTACCCGCCCAGGATTTTTTGTCTTTTGTTCGACCGTAGTTATTTTAGGTTCTTCCATTATTTATTTATCTAAAGAAATTTACAAGGTTCCTTACAAGGTTCCTTACAAGGTTCTTTAAAAGAAAACAAAAAAAAAAAAAAACTCTATAATAAAATGAATTCATTAATACCAATAGCAGCGGCTGTAGTTTTAGCAATGGAGTCTGAGTGCTACATGACAGCAGGTAAATTTTTCGCACTAGGTTTGGTGGGACGAGCGGTGGAACGCAAAGGAAAAAAACAGAGACAACGGGAACGTATAGAAGACCAGGTGCGTTTGGATATAGAAGAGGAAAAACGGCATGAAGAAGAAGGCAACGTTATAAACATACAGGTATAAAAAACAAGATTAAAAATTCTAAACAAATTTTTGTTTAGAATTGAAGGTAAATTTTTTAGAAGATTTAAAAAAGTGCGTAAGGTACATAAAAATGTCTCATACGCGGTAGTGTAAGGTACATAAAAATGCTCCATACGCCATAGTTTGAACAATTTCAAACTATTGTGTTCCACGCTGAGGTTGGTGGGACCGTTTTTAATTTGTCCAAAGCCGTCATTTTGGACCATTTTCTATTTAATTCACGAATGTATGGTTTGACGATCGTACGCACGATGTGTCCTTCGACGTGTCGACCTGCTTTACTTAATTCGTCAGCAAGAAACGATAATTTTTTCTTTTTTTTACGTTCGATCATTTTATGGTCTTTCCGAAGGACGGGAAGTAATATATACTTAATTGGTTTGTATATCCCACGGCGTTGGTCGGGTTCTTCAAAAAAAGATAATTTTAAAAATTTAGGGATAATTTCCCCAAGCCTATTTGTTGGGTTTAATTCGCATAAGTTAAATATGAAATATAAGACGGCTTCTTGGAAATATTTAGATTCTCTATAATCTCTACCGGGGCCAACCTCTAAACAATTACACTCAAATTCTCTAAAAACTTTTTGGAATAAATCTTTTCTATGGTTAGCAATTTCCATTTTTTATACTTTAAAGTATAAAAAATTTTTGGTTTAAAAGTTTAACCATGCGTAGGAATGTTTGAGAGTGTCGAAATGTCTTTTTAAGAGAAAGTTAGACCCACAGGCAAGACCACATATTTCACAATAAAACCGTTCCGTTTTTTTATTTTTTGTGCGGTAGTTAGCCACGCGCATCCTTTCAACTAAATTTTCAATCGGTGAGTGCGTATTAAGGTTCGCGTTTAAAGCTTTTATCCATTCCCGCTCCATTTCACAAATCGTGTTTTGGTCACATGCGAACGTTATTAGCGGGATAATCTTCCAACGGTGAACTCCGACTTCACGCATTTTTTGGTATAATTTAGACCCCTCATAATACTTTGATCTTGATGGGTTCCCAGCACATTGCTTATGATTCGTAAACCATTTCCCTAAAGGTTGCGACGTACTGCCAACCTTAAGTATCATTACCACCGTCGGTACGGCTTAACATATACACCGTTCGATTCTTAATTTCGTCAGAAGACATGTTTATTTTGTAACTTCAAAAGTTACAAAATTTTTTATCTTCGATTCACTCTTTCGAAATTTCCAAACTGGGATATAACGGAGGGGCGGTTGGGTTATTCCAAACCTCTTTTAAAACTTGCTCACGTATAAGCTGTTCACTGACTGTCTTCAAATCTTTTAGCTTTGTTTTCTTGTCCTCTTTAGACTTTTTTATTCCTCGAACGCTCGTAACCGTACTTGAACCCATATCGACCAACGCGACCGCACCTCCAAGTGCAGCTATCACGATAGCCGGTGGAAAAAACAACGCGGTCGTAATACCACCGGCAACGAGCATGCTTTTTACTAACGTCGTTAACAAGATCATCTTTTAAATGCAAAAGACTTTCTTCGGTAGCTTGTGTAAGATCCATTATTATAGAATGGCTTTTAACGCTAAATTCATCAACGATCCTTTTTGTGCTAACCTTTTTAAATTTAATTGCACATATTCCAAACCCTCATGTTTTGCACGCCAATGGCCGTGCGGTACCGTATGGGTTCCATCGGATAAGATGACACGTTTGTCATCTTTTGGACTTAACGCGATCTTACTAATTTTTTCGGTAAACATTTCATGGTCGTGTGTTCTAAAACATAACTGTGCTACACTTTTGGACTGTAAATTAAAAACACAATTCTTATAATCTTCGAGCGTAATTCCTTTTTTAACAACGGCTTTTTTTGCACCTTTACATTTTTTCCACCGTTCCCAATACATGTCTTTACCCTACATTTCCCATCACAAAACTCTTTGTCGCACATGCCCGGATAGTCGCTTAATGTTAACGCGTACGATTTAGAACACGTGCCGGCATATTCATTCACTGTCCGACCCTTATACTCGTCTTTCCATAACCCGATTACTTTCTCATTCATCCTAGGTAAACCGGCAGGATGGTTTTCCGGGTACGCGCTCGTATCGTATAACGTTGGAACTTCATCGCGAATATCGTCGTACCAATCCTCGGTTTGTACTTCCAAAAGAAACGAGACCGTATCGGTCATCTGTAATCGTGCACGATCACCGTACTTTGCTTTAACGTTGTTATAGAAATAATCATACATAAGGGTTTTGGATAGGTCTAAAACGGCTATCCCAACGTAACTTGGTTTGTTTAATACGACTTTCGACGGGTCCAAGTGTATACCGGCGAGCGTTTCGTTATAAACGGTGTAATCTTTAAACGTTGGCTTAGAAATATATTTTAGAGCTTGTTTACGAGACCCGACAAGCTGGTACTCGGTACGACCGAGTAAATTTTCACATGTCTTCCCAAAAACAGCGTTGTTTAATAATTTGTACATATCTTTATCCGCGTCATTCGTAGCGGCGGCACGTAACCTCGTATTAAGATCGATATACGGTTTTAACCAAGCAGATTCGTCAAATTTTAAAGCTTGGTGTGCACGTGTTACTTGAACGCCTAACGTTTTGTACAAGTGTAAATTACGAATATGGCACACGTAATTTTTCTTCGGTAATAAGTTGGGTGCTAATTTTTTTACTTTCGAACCTTCGGGAATAATGTTATCAGGCGCGGGTACAAATTCTGAAAAATAATCATGTAAATCTTCCAGATACTAAAGATCGACTTCCACAAAACACAGTGGAAATTTTTCGATCAGGATACTTAATTCTTCATCCGTCATTCATTTAAACCCGCCCGTTGGTAACGGTTGCGACATCGCCCATCCGTATAAATTATTCGCATCCAGGTAAATTAAAAAAGAAGAAAAGTCTGAAAAATATTCACAAACGGACCCTACGGAAAATGGTTTCCCTAACTCTTGCATAATTTCAATCGGAAGTTTGCCACGGATTAATCCCATGTAGGGGTTATTCGCTTTAGCATACCGGTTTGGGATTGTAGAAATGCCACCACGTTTCCCTTCCTGGATGAAGTCTTACATATCGCGGTCGGAAATTAATTCTAATTCTTGTCCGGTATATTTTAATGCCGCTTTCCACGAAAACCCGGGTAGCAGTGGCGGATCCAGGGTAAGTCAAAATAAATTATAGCAGCTCAATTTTAAATTCAAAATAACTTTATAACAATGTCATAGGTTATGAATTTCAAAAGAATAAAATCTAACCAATGAAGTTGCTTTGAAGGTATTTTAAAATGTAAATATATCCTAGAATGAGTTGTGGTAATTTATTTTGACTTACGCTAGATCCGCCACTGCCGGGTGGCGTATACGAATGTAAAATATCAAGCCCATGCGTTGACATTAACCTATCCCGTTGGTACTCCATAATATCCGCATGTTGTATCGTATCCACTTTACAATAGAAGTCGTGATAATCGCGCATGGTTTTTAAATTAAATTTGGTACAAACATCTAAAAAATGTGTATAATCTTTATCGGAAATATGTTCGTCGTTTAATGCCGAGTAAAAATCATCTTTAACCAAATTTTTAGGACTACCTCTAAATTTTTGATCGACGTAAACCAATCGTAGGGGAAAACGCCTTTACGAATTAACACGTCAAAATGTTCATCTCCGAACTCATGCTTTAATAATTAAAATTCAGATCGAGGGAACGTTTTTACACAATTTGCTAAACTCGCTTGTAAAAAACCTAACGTGTCTACAAGCCGAATGTACCATGTATCTTTCTTAGTCACCGGTTCACCTGTCTTCTTATCTACTTCTGGTTTCCCGTTTTTACCCACCACGGTTGTTTCGCTAATTTTCACGGCTTTTTCGACAGAAATATATTGTTCCGAATTCCGTGCAATTGCTCTTATATGACCGTTGACGCGACCTAATTCACGAACAAGTAGATGGAAATCATATTTTGTACCATTATGAAAACCAACAGGAACTGTTTTATCTTTTTTCAAAGCCAAATTACATTGACCGTGTGCAGCACCGCGGAATTTACCCGTAAAATGACAATGGTCTCTTACCTTATCGTTGTCAACGAAATCCAGCATCTTGTTGCATCATTAAAACTGTCTTGATCTTCCTCGGCCATGATCATCGGCCGATCTTCTGCATACTTCTGACCTAAATCGTAAACCAAATCCGTCACCGTCCGTATAAAATGTATGGCAACATTTTCATTATCCGTTTTTGCCGTGTATTGAATGGTACGACTTTCAGAGGGATCTACACGCGATACGAATTGTAAACAATACCCGGAACTTTTATGAATTTGCGTTTGTGTCGTTTTATCCCCTTTTTGAATATTCACTTTCTCGAGCCGACACTCAAAATCAGCGTAAATAACAAAAGGTTTAAATTCTATATCCTTAACATTCCCAAATTTAACAACCGAACCTACTTTTGGCATTTTTTTCGACGGTCCGTTTTTCTGCTTTACAATCTTTTTTATGCGGGGCAACCCCATCCGCGGTCCGGTGGTGGTACGTACAGTATGGACAATAGAAACTTGCGTTATCACCCATTTTTAATCGTAATAATGCGGACATATTTTTAACTGTGCTATAATGCCCGTCGTAATAGAATAATTGCACATTCCGTTCATGCCTTGTATTCGGTTGCTGAAGGTAGGTTACTTCTTTTCCATAATCGTCCCAACCAAAAACCATGACGGAAATTTTATTCATATTTTCAAAAATATCCAACTCGTGAAGCGGCGTTGGAAAACTTGTACACGTCCAGTCTAATTTCTCCGACTGACCTCTAAGTTTCGGCGTAAGTTTTTTTGAATCACGTTTCCGTGCAATCGGATTTAAATACCTCGTAATCGCCCATTTAAAACACTGATCATCATCACTATTCTTTACGTTCACGATCCCGTTCTCACAACGAAGCTCCAATTCCGTCGGTAACGGTTTATAACTTGAACCGACGATTGCTGGAATTTCAGAAAACGCTAATGTGATCGAACGACTCTAACATCCACCCCGAACCTTCCATACTCTCGACCCTATAAAATTGTTCTCGAATCACCTCTAACATTGCGTCGACGATTGCTTCGGGATTCGTACCATTGAAATTTTCGAACCTCGTCCCAGAATGCAAACCTTTTAATTGTCGAATAAAACCATTTCCCGACTGTCATATCATCCAAGGGCTAACACTAAGCCCGACTTTCGTATTCCGGTTCGCACGGATTAACTCGATGACCTGTGGTCTTATAAACTCAAATAACGATTCCAAATTACGATGTTTTATACGCTGATCGTTAAGTTTATAACGAACCCGTGCTCCTCCAAAATGGTTACCGTACCAAATTAAATTGCGGTGGTTGCTCGTACGTAATATGGCCAGGAACCCTACCCGCACGAAACTCTCGTAAAACTTTTGCGCGTAACGCTCTTTCATTCAACGGTCTTTTTTGTTGTAAATACCCACCAAGAAGTGGAAATCGAGCCAATGCTTGTCGTGCGGTCATTTGTTCGCCGTTCACCCGGACCGAACCCCGTTGCCGAGGTAAAATAATGTAAGGGTCGCGATTGTTCCGTACCGCGTCCCGTAAATAAGTGTCTACGACGTCCTTTGTAATCCCACCAACTTTTAATAACCGCCGGAGTTTATTCCGTTGCGGTCCACTTCTTAAAGGTCCGTCCTGTTGTAAAAACTCGGACACGCCTGGTTCTTTCAGAATATTTGTGATAGATTGTAGTCTACCGTTATAAGCAAAACAGCCTTTCCTCCTACGGGCTGCCCTTTTTACTTTTATTTATTAGCACATTTTAATGCCGTCAATTTTGTATCTTGAATAAGATACAAAATTAAATGACAGACCGTAGGGAAAGTGCTATTCCCTTAAAAAACCCTAAAAATATTCACTCAATTTTTCTTACCAAGCCATATCGACTAGTCTAACGTGCTTGCGGGCATTCTCTTTCACTAACGCTTCATACACTTTCACTTGTAAACCTATTTTGTCCCCATTAAACAAAATCCCAGTAACTTCCAACACGGCTTTCACGTCGCAAGTTTTATCCTCGTACTCCGAGACGTCAACCTCCCCGTCAACCTCCCCGTCAACCTCCCCGTCAACCTCCCCGTCAACCTCCCCGTCAACCTCCCCGTCAACCTCCCCGTCAACCTCCCCGTCAACCTCCCCGTCAACCTCCCCGTCAACCTCGTAAAATTTCACAGAAGGTTTTAGTTTGGGGTAAATTGTATTCTCATCGTCACCGTAAAATAATTTTTTCGTCAATGGAGAATTCAAATGGTCTTCACATTCTTTGACAATATTTTTTAAAATCTTTAGGGTTTCTTCGTCTAATTTTAAAGACATGGAAAGCGTCTTAAATTTACTATCTCTTTTAACATTGTAAGAAAAACATTTCCCTGTCTTTACAAAATAAGGGTCGCCATTCATTGTCTTAATCGGGATCATTTCCATTCCAGGGACGTTTATTGGCTTTTTAGCTTTAAGTAGGACCGAC
The DNA here is from genome assembly GCA_963855995.1 of Muricea muricata. Taxonomy (NCBI): domain Eukaryota; kingdom Metazoa; phylum Cnidaria; class Anthozoa; order Malacalcyonacea; family Plexauridae; genus Muricea; species Muricea muricata. Next base: position 67,176,186 of record OY979716.1, read on the forward strand.
ATTGTTTTACCTAATCCTAAAATGACAAAAAATATTTTCGCGATTTTTTTTTTTGGAGCCTCCATCTTGGACGAAATTTTTAAGAAAATTTTTTAAAAAATTTTTAAGAAATTTTTTTTGCCATCGCTCAAAAGGAGGGGTTTGACAGCAAATCCCTACAGCCGCCATTGCCCAAAAGGCGGTTTAGGGGGAAAAAACCATCACTCAAAAGGTGATTTTTATCTCAAAAGGAGGTTTTTTTGGCGGGATTTTATCAAGTGGCCATCGCTCAAAAGGTGGTCGAATCCGGTCAAAAAGCATACTACTGGTGGTGATCTGAGTGCAATTGATAATGTGGATAATTTTGCTGGTTGCAATACATATGTTGGTGGTGATAATATATCTGTGGATAGTGGCAATAATTTGAATAATGAGAAACCCAGCGACCAAGTGTGCAACAACTATGCGAGTCTGGGGAAAACATCGAAGAATTGAAAGATGTGTGATGCGACTGCAAAAACAGGTTAAAGACCTGAAAATCAATAACAAGGAACTAGGAATCATTTTTAATTATCATACAGTTTGGACATGTGTTGTGATACATTATGTGCTTAATAAGGTTATGTATGAAGTAAAAATCTAACAAAGATGCCCACATATCCAACAACTATTTAAAAATATAATATATTTTATTATTTAACAGCAACAGGTTATTGAAAGTCAGAGAGAGAAGCTAAACGTGCCAGCTGAAGATGACAAGTGTAACAGTGATAGTGACAAGAATTGTAATTATGGTGAAGATGCTGATAATGTTGAGTATGAAGTTGAGGATAATTTCGATCAAGATTGGTCATGCCCAATATCAAAGGATGAACCATCTTCAGAATCTTCAGATAAAGAAGACATACAAGAAGAGTGTAAAAGAAACAATATTAGGCATGTATTGAAGGTAAATATCTCAGTTCTTCATAATATAAACTAATGTAGCATGGTGCAATATGTCTTTAATCTTTTAGAATCGAAGAAAATTCTGATGTTTATAAGGAGCCAAAATTTGTGGTGTTTTACTCCATGCTGCTTAGCCTGTTTTCATTATTTGTTTCAAGTGTCGAAAAAATACTCCAATAGTTGAAGCCTTCAAGACTGGCACCATTGTTACAATGGTGCAAAACTGTCCAGTGTGTGCAAAGGGTGTATTCCAATGGTGTTCACAACCTTTTGTACTTGGGAAGTACCCAGCTGTTAAGTTTCAGAATATTAATGGCTGGTGCTTCAGTTGGCAAAGTTGTGCTAGTGTTCAAGCGTATGAGGTTGTGTTCCACAACATGTCAAATTGTTTTCCTCCATCAAAAGCGGTTCCTATTTCCAGCAATTCTCTATCACTGAGAGGTCTACAGAGAGGGGCTGATCAGAATGGTGAAAGGAATAAAAAAAAGTAAGATTTGGCATTTAAAGACTTTTAAATCTTAAAATAAAATATTTAGCACTAATTTTGCTTAGAAATATGTTAGAACTCTTACACACTTTTTATCTTACACAAACAGAGCAATGAATCAGGAGGAAGCAATCAAATGGAGCTGGATAATGCCAAGCATTGCTTTTCTTTTCTTGAAGCAATCTCGTTCCCCAAGCCTGCGATCCCTTGGGAAGGAAACGGAGGCTCTGGGATAATCCGTGATCGACATACAAAAAACTGTATGTCGCCCGTACTGCGAATGCGTTGCAAATAAATAGATTCAATAAGCCGTATTAGGGAAGGAAAAGAAGCTGGTATATAAGTGACGTTCCATGACCAATAGGCAATATACAAATCGTATCTTTCCGGTCGACAACAACAGCCTTTATCGCTTCGTATTGACACTCCTTGTATTCTCTTACCCAGTCGCTCTAACGCTTCGTCAAACACAGAATGAAATAAAATAATATTTTCCACTGACATTACAAACAAAATAGTGCAAATACTGTTCCAAAAAACTTTAGAAAAATGCTTTTGTGGCTTATTTCCTACGCATGCGCAGTACGGGCGACATACAGTTTTTTGTATGTTGATCACGGATTATCCCAGAGCCTCTGTTTCCTTCCCAAGGGATCGCAGGCTCGGGGAACGAGATTGTTCTTGAAGGGGAAGGTGTTCAAATAAACAAATTCATTTCAGATCGACAAGCAGGTAATGTATTTTTTATAATGAAGAAACAAAGATGAGCAGTTTTACTTTAAAGTTTAAAGAAAAATTGTCCAGGCCTGTTTCCTGTTGTTTACTTGTTTTTCAAAATTTTTCCACCTCATGACCTACTTCAGAATTTAGTAGCTATAAAGTGATTCAAATTCTTGTATTAACCTCTCAGCAAACAGAATTTAGTTAATTTTGTCTTACAATATGATGTAAATGACATTTTTTATTGGGAGTATGACTGTAGCTATCGCGAAGTAGGTACAAGAAGCAAGACCTCAAACCAGCCATTATTATGACATCTGGCATGTGGTGCGGTCCATCACCAAAAAATTTGTCAAAGCTACCAAAGAAAAAGGATGTGAAATCCTTCTAAGTTGGATAAAGAGTGCGAGGAACCACCTGTATTGGTGTGCCACATCAATCAAAGAAGGATTTAGGGAAATGATTCTGGCAAAGTGGAGATCATTTAAAAACCATGTGGCAGGCAGACATGAAGGGCACAACAGCAGCTTATTCTCAAGATATGCTCATGGAGAACTGGACAGACCGAGAGAATGGATTAGAATAGGTACACTGTACAATAAATGGCAATCAAGTTTTCGAAAATTTAAATTTTTTAACAGGCAGTGATACAAAAATCACAGATGAACAATTAAATAAATGATTAATTCTTTTTGTTTTAGGAACACCTGCTTTCGACAAAGTTCAGATAATTTTAGGTAACACAAGGCTTGAGTCTGCTGTAAAGAAGTTGTCCACCAATGTCCAAACTAGTTGCTTGGAGGGATTTCATGCCACACTAAACCACTGGCATCCCCAAATGCTTTGTTTTTCATGGTTGGGTTCCTATTGCAGGCACGTTACTTTATCATGTGATTGTACAGTTTAGCATTGGCAAGTAATGAACACCTTACAAATTAATGATTTATTATTAGAATGATTTATTATTAGAAGCTGAATGCTCTCTTGTCGTGTGCTGATGAAACTGGTACAGTTAGAGCAAGCTTCAGCAATGTTATAATATTTTCAAATAGGGCTGAAAGGTTGTGCTTCTCCAAGAAGATTAAAAAGTCCTTGGTATCCCAGAGAGTAGCTTCACCATTTCCAAACTCCCAAGCATTAATGCAGAGCGTCCATATTCTTATACTGCACCAACACTATTTCCTCAGAGGAAATGTTTTCGTTGTAAAACTCACACCAAGTTTTTAGCTGCTTCAAACTTGATTCGACGGGAACTTCTTCGTGCTTGTCGATGAATGTGGTTTAAAGAGATACAATCAAAGGCCTTAAGAACATGGACTGTAGTGTCGTTGAAGCGTGTCTTGGGGTCCGTGATGATTGTATCCAGAACAAATTGAACACGTCAATTTTGAACTTCTGTTGAGCATCATGGTTTTCAATGGAATCAGCTTGTGGCTCATCAAAAAGTCTTCTCCAATTTCTTCTCATTTCAAATTCTGCCGGAAGATCAAGAGAATTGCAACGGTCCTTTGCTTTGGCTATTATGGATTCAAAGTGGTCATTGTTGGATCGCATAACTAAAAATTGCCAAATACACGCTTCAATCAATTGGCACAATACAGCGATGTTGAGGAAGAGGCCTAGAACTTTGTCACTTGCTGCTTTCGTGATCACCAGGATATCGAACCAAAAGTAGAGGAGCGTGATGAAATCAAAGCTTTTAAGTCCGTTTAGAAGACCGTCTGCTGTTGAAAGACCATGCGCATCAAGTTGGTTATCAGCTATTAACGGATCCAGAGCATCAACATAACAGTCAAAGTTGTCCCTTACATGTTGTACTGCACTTGCTCTTGCAGCCTAATGGGTGTCAGAAAGAGACTTTGGCATCTCGGAACTTTGTTTTGTGCTCTCTTGAGATCTGTGCAACCCTCTTTGGACTGGCAACAAAAAAGCTGTAAAGACTTTCAAGCAAGCCAAAAAAAGACTTCACGGGTATACAGATCGTAGCTGCCTTGACCAACATCCGGTTCAACCAATGAGCCATGCAGTGGACATACAATGCAAAAGGACTAATTTCACGAACAAAAGCTTGCAGTCCTCCATGAATTCCAGACATCGTTGAACATCCATCCATCATTGCTTGGCCTCGAATCAGCTTGGGACTGAAATTAAAGGTGGCTAAAAGTTCCAGCATTTTGTCGCGAAAATCAACTGCCTTCAAGCCAATCATTTCGTCAAAACAGAGAAAACGTTCGACAGGTCTTCCACCGCAGACGTATCTCACTGAAAAAGCCAGTTGGTCAATGTGAGCGATATCAGGCATAGTATCAAGGATTACACAAAAATACTTGGCAACAACTATTTCTGAATAATCTTTTCCCTAATAACAGTGGCTATAGCCTCGATGATTTTATTTTGAATCTGCAGAGAAGTGTACTTGCTCCTAGATTTCTTGCGGGCCAGATGGGATGCCATTACAGGGTCATGCCTTGCAATCAATTTGAGCAGTTCCAAATAATTACTTGGGCGTTGTCGAATTTGGCTGGTTACTTCCTTCAGAGGCTTTGCCGTGGATATTGTCGTCAGTGTTGTTGTGTTGGACCGGGATACTTCTATAAGTGGCTCTGACTCAGTGGATGTTGTCATTTGCGTCGGTAGGCCTTCAGATTTGTTTGGTGATGAGGTTGAAGAGGTGGGTGCGTTGTTCGGGACCTTGCCTTGAAAAACGTCAAGCTTCGCTTTTTTTTGCCAATGTAAAAGGACTTTCTGGCACTCCAGCAAACTTATATGGAGTATGGCGATGAGCAGCTAACATTTCACTGTGATATTTTTCATTGTGCCTTTTTCTGTAGTCACGGTCAAAAGTCACATTTCACATATGGAACATTCTACCTTTCTTCGTTTGGCCGCTTTATCCTCACCAAACATCCTTATGGTAATTTATTTTCTTTGTTATCATGTCAAGGTGTTGCGGTTGCTGAAACCTGGTCTAATATTTCCTGGCAGAAATATTTCCTCTAACGCACGAGAAGTGCATGAAGCTCTGAAGTCAACGGCCTTAATCACCGTGCAAAATAAGTATGCAGTCAATCGACTTATATACCTGAACATATTTTTTTCGCAAGCAATAAAACTGGGCTTCGCCTTTTATACAGGCAGAGAAATTAATTACTTGCTCTAAAGTATAAACTCAAATGAGTCTGAAACCATATTTAGGGGCAGAATTCACGCTAGATAAACTTGTTTAGGTGGGTAAAATCTATGCAAATTCTCAGTTCGTCACTATCTTTCTTGGGAGCAATAACGATTGGATGACACCAAGTACTAGGCTCTTCATGGGCAGAGATAACACCAAGACGTTCCATTTCATCAAGTTGCTTCTTAAGTTGATCCATGTAGGGAAGTGGGATTTTCCATGCTTTCGCTTGAGCATAGGGTTGAGCATCAGGTTTAAGATTAATCTTGAAGGCATCACCTTTCATCTCGAGGAGAGAAGTGCCATCAAAAACATCATTATAAGATTGCAAAAGTGGAGTGAAATTTGTATCCTCAGTATAGATCATGTTAAGTGCATATTTGCATTAACAGAAGTGACTTTGACTGCTGATTCAGAAGGTCGCGACGTACGTTGCCAATTTAAATCAGACAAGAGATCATCATCAGAGGCAGGAGGGCTAAGAACTGGTTGGTCGACTTCGGTCAGATCATTGTCGCACATCAGGGGCTTGATTTCTGGAGTGTCGAGGGTATTTACTGATGAGGGATGGTTGAGGTTCTGAAGCATTGTAGAAATAGGCCAGTCGTCATCAATCACACCAAGTGCTTGACAGGCAGGGGTACCAAAGATAATACCATCTTCACCATGAACAATATAGAACCACTGATCAGCAGAAATGGTGGGATTTTCTGGGGGCCAAGAAATCGTAAGGAGAACTCGAGCTTCGACATTCAGGTTATGACCTCCAGCGGTTTTGACTGAACCACATTCAAGATTGTATGACCACTCAGGGGTGTCAAAGTGGGCAATCCAATCACAGCCAACAGAGTTAATGTTGGAGCCAGGATTAACCATACATTTCTGCTTCCAGTTGTGGTTACCCAATATAAAATCAGCGTAGTAGTGCTTACCAACACTAGGATTAGTGATGGCTTTAACAGAGACATCAGAGGTCACAGGTAGTTCATGATCAGCTGAAATGACTTTAAGAGTTGGCTTAGCGGTGACACCAAGCTTAGGAGAATCATCAGTAACTTTCTTGTCAGGATCAACAGAATCACCTGTTGGTTTGGAGAACTTGGGGCACATGACAGATTTAGCCCAGTGACCTTTATTTTGACAATCCCTATAGACAGAGTCCTTGGCAGGGCAGAACTCCTCCTTGAAGACATGGAACTTCATGCAAAATTTGCATTTTCTCAAATTTCCATCTTTGGTAGGTGGGGATTGGTTTCCTTTCCCAGTATTGCAGGGAAATTTATTTTGTCTGTATGTAGAGGCTCCAGTATTATTAACTTTAGTTAAAAACTTATCAGCTTGGGAAGAGGTAGCTTCATCTACTTGGATATATTGTACAGCTTTATCAAGAGTAAGGTCTTGAATACAAAGCACATTTCTTATATCATGAGATTTTATACCGGCCACAAGACGTGCCAGGAGAATTCTGTCCTTACATGACATTTGGGTTGTGCTCTGGCAACAGTCTTTGTATTGACATTTATTTAATAGCGTTTGGAGATCATGGTAAAACTCGTCAAACAATTCATTGGAGCCTTGTACTCGTTTGTGGAGTTCATATTCACGCACAAACATATTTGAACTGCCACATACCTGACGTTGAAATGATTGAATAAGAATTTGCACATCTTGTTGTCCCAAGTTGTTCATGTGTTTGATAGTATCATCACTAAGTACATTAATAAAAAGAGCTTTTTGAGTTTCATTTGAGAGTGTATAAAACCCAGTAATCGTCGTTACAGAGTCCCACCGTTGTTTCCATATCTCAAATCCTTCACGAGAACAGGAGCTAATGTCAAGTTTAGTAAGTTTCCCGATTTCCGATGAAATAAATGGTAGATTAAGACTTGTTCCAGAGGTGCCATCGCTAGATTGTTGAAAAGTCTTTTTCGGTGGCATTTAGATCAAAATACTGCCGAGAAATTCGAATAGTCGAATTTCCCTGCGTCCTTTAGTCCAGAGAAAACACAAGAAGCATTCAACTTCCAATCTAAAAGCAGGATTGATCACAAATCTTTCGAGAAAACTGCCAACTATGCCATGTTGTGTTTTAGAATAATGTATTATAATTTATATCTAAATATTTACAATTTTCCTGATATATTATATCTGATAAATACTTCATGTAACATATAAAAGCAATACTACCACACTTTCCAACACCTCTTTTTTGCCTGACAAGTTATCGAGATTTGCCTGACAAAATCATTGGGGTGAGACACCCCCCAAACCTCCAACTAGTTGTGCCCCAGCATGTTCAAAATAGAAACCTCTTGGGTGATTACCCTACCAACTAATGTTATGTAGTTTTCCCTTTGCAATATATGATCAGTTGAACTTGGCAAGAGTTTGACATTGTCTAGATCTTGTATGTCACAAACTGGCAAACTGTTACCCAGGTGATTACCAGACACCCTGTTTTGAACAGCATTATGATTAACCCAATGAATATCCTTATTTTGGTTATCCTCGGTCATGTCACGGACATTCTGACAAATGTCAAAGTTATCAAATGGAAACTTAAATCCAGGCGATTACTCATTAGGATGACCAGGTGCAATGACTTTATCTGAAGGTTGCCCATTAGGTGCTTCATCTGTTAGTTCTTTTTCAACAGATGCTGCAATGAACTGAAATTTGTGACTATATCACAACCAGGTATATAATCCGACATAAGTGCTACTTTAATTTTTGTTAAATGAATGAAATCACCGAACAAAGATTACACTCACGACCCAACGTTTCGACACTCCGGTCTAGTGTCTTCATCAGGGGTGGTCTGATGTTGAACTCACGACCTTATATGCTGTCAAGGTGACGTCATTTACCAACAAGATGTAAATACTCTTGTGGTAAATGACTTCCGTCATCCCTATTCAAGGCACAAGGGCTCGCATTGATATGCCAGGCTTCCAAACAAAGCCTTTGACCATAACGATTGTTAGTGGTAATGACTTTATAATCTTTTAGATTCTTTAGAATCATTTAAAACCCACGCCTTAAATAGGGATGACGGAAGTCATTTACCACAAGAGTATTTACATCTTGTTGGTAAATGACGTCACCTTGACAGCATATAAGGTCGTGAGTTTCAACATCAGACCACCCCTGATGAAGACACTAGACCGGAGTGTCGAAACGTTGGGTCGTGAATGTAATCTTTGTTCGGTGATTTCATTCATTTAACAAAAACCAGAGTACCACTTATTATGTCAGATGCTGCAATGTGTTTCTCCTTTAACACAGCTGAATCTGCTTTATTAGTACGCATTAGTTTATCGTTATAAGTAGTAGCATAGTTGACACATTTTTTATTGTATGTTGTGGTCACTCTAACTTTCATTGCTGATAGTATATTACCCAATGTCTAAAAAAAAAGTTGATACAGTATTATATATGCACCAAAATTACACTTAAGCAACTAGTTAAAGAATAGAGAAGTTGATATTTTCCCAATAAATTTTGCACATTGGCAATTAATGTTCTATTATTGCATTTTAATGTTGTAAAATTCAAATACCAGTAATATGAACAACATAATATTCATCGCTAATCGAACATAATGCCATGCTATTAGTAATTTTATAGTGACCAATTTGGTAAAGTTTCACTTGATCATACCCAAGTTCTTTTATGCTCTTTAATCTCCAAAAATATTGTGGGATCAAAAGTTGCTGTATGCATGTCCAGATACTGTTTCAATGCAAGGTGACTTTCTAATTCAGTTACTGTGAAAGGTTGTTCCTGTATACTTCACGGTTACTTATGTCGTATGATGAGTTACTAATCGTACCTGATTACTAAACAAACTAAAGAAAACTAAAATTAGTTACCTCATTACTAACCGTGAGGCATATGCGAGGTCACTGTGCTATTATACAGTATATAAAACACTTTTTCCATGTTATGGTGTATTTTGTTTTGACGGGGGGGGGGGGGGGGGTGGATATTACGAACCAACATTTTTTACTTCAACCCAATGTATATGATTAACAATTAACTGTAAGCACAAATTTCTGACATTATAGCTTTTTTCCCAGATGTCTTGCTCAATTTTCAAAAGCAATAAATTAGCTACAGATTTTAGTTTTTTGAATTAGTTATTATCGTGGTATATACAGTGCCAAAAAGAACACAATCTCTGTCTATTTAAGAACTGTATTTTTATCATATATACTACAATTGTGTACATCAACAAGTTAGACCATCACTGAGTTTACACTGTATATCTATGTTTGAATGTTGCAGATAGAAAATTAACCCAGGTTAATACTCCTTAATTAATATATAGAGTAGTATTACAAACCTGATATCTAGTGTATTTGATGACCATGGTCAACATCAACTGAAAACCATTCATAAACCTTGATCGCTCCTTCAATAAAATTGAAGCAGCTGCTGCAACACTTGGAAGCCATTCCATTTGCTGCTTTACTGAATGTTTTGATAATGCTATAGACCACATTATAGAAAAGACTAAAGGTGCTCTTCTTCTCAGCTCTTGGCAAATATTCTCAAGTGATAACTCAGCCATACTTTTCACATCAATGCTTCTGAGAATTGAAGGATGCTTGGAAGACACAAGTAAACAGGCCTCCATTTGGATTTCCTTCTAGGCTAATTTGAGAAGTTCAGCTTTTAACTTTTTGACTTTGAATGCTGCAGAAGCCATGTCTTTCCAGGTACCCCTTAAAAGAGCCTTACCAAGTGGTTCTAATTCTTCCTGAAGGGTACGTTTTTTTGTTTGTGATTCCCATGTTACTTCAACCTATAGCACAGGTAATAACGTTACTGGCATTGCCATGGAAGTGTTGATAAAATATTGTATCAATTCACTTGCTGAGATTTTCAACTTCCTCAGTAATTTCAAAACTTCCTGTTGAATGTTCCAATCAGCTATTGGTATTAGTGACCAATCATAAAGAGAAAGGATGTGGCCAAACACATAAAGTTGTAAACTACCTCAAATGAATTGACAGTTTGATACAATATTTTGTCAACACTTCCATTGCGACGACAGTTAAAGTTTAAAGCTACTTTTGTCTTTTGAGAACTTACGAGATAAATCAAACTGTGTACAAAAAAAAGAATCAGTAAAATGAACAAGTGTATACAAATAAATATCAATCATACTGTCACTCCAAGTCGTTTGGGGATTTTTGTTTCTTTATTAATAGGCAGTAATATTGGTGACAGGTTGCATCTTGGCGGAATATTTGTGACTGTTTTTGTAGGGGTACTGGTAAACTTCTCGGCAGAAATTGAGGACGAAATAGTGCTCCTAAATATTAGTTCACTTTCAGTAGAAAGTAGACTCCACTTCAAATTATCTCTCTTCTGCAGAAGCCTTCGACATGTCTTGCACAAATAAGTTTTCTCTTTGTTCGAAAACGTGACCTTTATCGGAGCTTTCTTTAGAAGTCGAATTGTGTCCACACCGGACTTTGACTGATTGTTAGTCAAATAACGTGATGAATGGTCTTCTATGTATTGGTGACAAAATACACAATCGAAACCACTGTTGCATAACTTCTTCCTGCTAGCCTCCATATTGAACTACAAACGTCACACGCAAAAAAAACACAAATTGCATGTGCTAATTATTTTGAACCAATTAGAAGCTGTACTGTTATCTTGGTACAGAGTATGGAATTTTCCCTGTGGTTGCTCAGGCGTGATTTTCGCTTGTCGCAGCGAGCGAAATGCTCCTGTTTGCTCAGGCTAGCTTTATAAGAATATGGAAGGAAGATGATTTATGTATGGTTCAAGCTCTCTGGTCACCAAAGCCAAGCTGGCTAACTTGTCACAATTGCCATCAACAGTTCAAGCGCCAACAGTGTTACAAACCAGGCGATTCACCAGAGTCTATCTATTATAGTAACTCAAAGATTGGTTTCAGGCAACTAATTTCATCCAATCTAGTAACTAACATGCCACTCGCAGCTGGAAGTACAGAGCAATAACTACGTACTGATGTAAAAATTATTTCCATTATATTCACTCATGTTTATAGTGTTTTCTTACCACATAATATTTTGTTTTGATTGCCATTACAACATTCAAATCAAGGTCTTTTCACGATCAGTGCCACTGAGATTAAATTTTCATCTGATGGCATTGAGTTTTGGGTTGAAAACTCTCTGTAGAAATGCTATTCAATAGTCATTGTCATGATCATGATAGTTTGAATCTCTTTCTGCACGTTCTTTAGCTTAATCTGGGACTATGCAGATATTTGTCATATCATACACAGATTGTGCCACAGTATTTTGTGATGCAGCTTCAAGTTGACATATTTGACTACGGAGAATTCAAATTTGACCTGAGTTTCTAGAGTAAATGCCGCTTTTAGAATGATTTTTACCCTATTTATATTTGAAAAATTGGTTCAGGGACTGGGAATGACTCAACTAAATTAACTGCATATGATGTAATTGACAGGGCATGCAAATATTTTCATATAAACAGTTCTATATTTTAATACAAATATGTCTTCGAGTGATAGTGATATTTGTAGCTCTGTTGCCGATTCAAGCGACTCTAGCAAATATGTGTTCGAATCATAGTATTTACCCTATGAAGGCAAACCTCTAGCTCCACTTGCAGAAGATATTACAGACGTAAATAGCCAAGAATCAACCGATGAAGCAGACCTCGATGGCTTGACACCAACCATGCTTGAATTACGATATGATCGCGAAAGAAAAGTTGATTCTTGGTACGTTAGCTGTCTTCACTTGATGCACACTGTCATAGTTTGTTTAGTAAAAGCATTACGTAGTTTGTTTTGGTGATACGTTTCTTACCGATACATTCGTGCTGTCGCCTATAGATGGCTGGCAAGGTGGCTATTTTGATATATGGGTCCAGAAAATACCAGGCCCCTTTCAGCACATATTTACAAAAACATTTGAACAAGATACAATACTGGAGGTGCAACTGGTTTTTTCAGACGCAGCAGAACAAATCTAACTTTTGAACACATTTTAGACATGTTAGCCAATACATTGCCAGATTGTTTTTGATAATTGCTGTACAGTATATGTCAGCAAGAGAGGCTGCCTGTAGTTGTTCACACAACCTAATTTTGATGTTCTAAGCACCTGAGCTATTTTTAGAAAATTAATATTTGCAATCAGAAATCCTCCAACGAGAACATAAAATGCTACTTTAGCCAAAAGTGCATATTGTGCAATATACTAGTAGTCTCTACTATAAGAGTTTCTATAATCCATACTGTAAAGTTAAGGACATGCACCTCTTGGATGCCCTTTTCGTGGTTTACCACATTTTCTACATTTTGGTGCAGCTTGTGCTTTATTCTTTTCAGTCTTACTGGCCTTCTTTTGTTCTTTTGCTTGTTTTAGCCTATCCTGGTCAGCCTCTGTAAAAAGATTACAAAATGTACGTTTAATATATGTATATACCTCACAAAATATCTCAGAAACTCACCATAACTACAGTTGGTTCATCCAAGGAGTTTCTCTAGGATGAAACAGGCTGTAGTCACTGTGGTAAAAGTTTATGAGGTATTTTGTAATTATATGTTTTGTCTATGAGTACTCTTTATAATATGGCATCAGTGGCATAGCTAAAGGGGGGGGGGGGGGCAGGGCCCCCCACAGGGCCCTCGAGGGTTGTTTGTCAGAAAATCGTGATGGTCTGGTTGGAAATCTAGATGGCCAAAGAAGCCTCTGATTGACACCAAGTTGTGCTTTTGTTGTAAATTATGATTAGCAGTTTGTCAAATAATGCAAGGGAATTGAAAACATAGACGAGAAACAACGTAAACTGGACACAAAAGATTGTTTTACACCATAGACGCCAAACTTCCATTGCACAATAACAAACATATCTGGTTACTAATAATCACCTTGACAGCTTTTTGTGATGAAATACGATACCAGAAACTTTCAGAATTTATTTTGGCACTTGTATCCAGCACCTCTGCTCGACACTCGTAATACCTCGATAGGAATAATTATGAACCCAAAGCTGGAACTTTAATTATAGAGTTTACACTTTACACACAAGTCACAATAACAACTCACAAGTAACTCTTATTAATCATATCGACACAAACATTAGGCCATAACAGCCAAAATGTGCATTATCCTGTGGTACTGGTATGCTCGTGTTAATAAGACTCCCGCACTTTAATTAAACCGGCAGAAGTGTGGCGTCTTCAATACACCAGCTTGTCCTATAATAAGTAATTCACCCTTCGAACCTGGAACAAGCACTTCTACTGAAGAGCTCAAATATTTCTGCAAATTTGATGCTCGTCATGGCTACTGGCAAATCCCTCTGCACCCTGAGTCTTCTCCCTTAACTTGCTTCATCACACCCTTTGGTAGATATGTTTGTAACCGAGCCCCATTTGGAATCAGCAGCATCAGTGAATGGTACAACTGTCGCATGGACAAAGTTGTCAATGGCTTACACGGTATCCGTAAGATTGTAGATGATGTTCTCGTTTATGCACCCACCCTCTCTGCTTTAAAGAAACGCGTTCACGACTTTCTAGACCGATGCTCCACGCATGGGGTCGCACTGAAGTGTTCAAAGTCCCAGATAGCTGTCCGCGAAGCTGATTTTGGTGGATTTCATCTCTCTGAAACAGGCATCCAGTGTAGTTTTGATCTTTTAAAGTCCATCCGTGATTTTCCATGACCAAAGAATCTTACCGATCTACGCTCCTGGTTTGGCCTGGTGAATCAACTTGGAAATTTCTCCCAGGAAATAACCCAAATCATGGAATCTTTTTGTCCTCTGCTTCAGAAGAATTCATGTTATCTGTGTTGAGCATGAGCAAGCATTCAACGAAGCTAAACGTCGCCTTAGCTCACCAACTGTTCTAACATACTTTGCTGTCAACCGTCCAACTTTACTCGCTACTGATGCATCTCGTCTCCATGGTCTTGGTTTTGTCCTTCTACAAATGGTTGATGGTATTTGGAAACCTGTTCAAGCAGGTTCCAGATTCGTGACTCCTACCGAAAGCCGTTATGCTATGATAGAGTTGGAAGCTCTTGGTGCTTGCTGGGCCATGAAGAAATGTGGTATGTTCCTTCAGGGCCTACCTCACTTCAAACTTGTCACCGATCACCAACCCCTTATTCTTTTCCTGAATTCGAAAGGGATGGCTGATGTCAACAATCCTTTCCTGCAACGCCTCAAGATGAAAATGCTGCCCTATACGTTTACCGCTGAATGAACAACACCTTGCTGCCGATGCACTCTCTCGATTTCCCGTTGATGAACCGTGTCTCGAAAATGAACTATGCAAGTTGCATGCCGAAGCTGCTGTGAATATTCACTTTGTTGACAAGTCCACTACTACTTGTCACCTCAACGAACTTTTCCACCACCAACAAGCTGATGAATACCCTCTTGAACGTCATCCATTATGTACCAACTGGGTGGCCTGAAGTGTGAAATGAAGTCAACGAAGAAGCACGTCCCTTCTGGTCCGTTCGTCCCAACCTCTACAGGGCGTCTGTTGGAGAGAACTTTATCTTATGAATGGCAGAACTGTCATCCCCGCTTAGCAGCAGAAGAAAACTTTAAGTAACCTTCATGAAGGACACCAAGGAATCAAGAAAACTCGCTGCAGTGCTCGTCACACTGTATATTGGCCTGGGATGAACTAAGACATCGAAGAGATGGTGAAAAAGAACCTCTGCAGCAACCACTTTTGCCCACATGACCTTGGAACAAATTAGGCATTGACCTTTATAGTCTTAATGACTGAGAGTACCTAATTGTCGTGGACTATTTCTCTTCCTTCACTGAAGTTTATGATCTTGGTAAACATGCTACAGCACCGGCGTTGATTAAAGAACTAACGAAGTTGTTCCTTAGATTTGGTCAACCTGTTGAAGTCATATCCAATGGTGGTTCACAGTTTACTTGCAAGGCCTTTGTAACGTTTGTCAAAAACTGGAATTTTATACACACTGTATCATCTCCCACCCACGCTCAATCTAATGGCAAAGCCGAAGCTACGGTAACAAATGTCAAGAAACTTCTCAAAAAGTGTGGCTCTATGAATGACCAATTTTGGAAAGCCGTGCTGGCGATTCGAAATACTCCTCTCTTATCTGGTAAGAGTCCTGCCAAACTGCTGCTTGGTAGAACACTCCACAATTCTCCCCCTCGTTATCCTGGTCCGGCAACGCTAGATAATGAGATGAAAGCGAAAATCCTTGATGTAAAGAAAAAAAGAGAAAAATACCTATGATCAAATTACTACCCTATTAACTTCTCTCTAACCTGGTTCTGGTGTAGCTATTCGCTGCCGCGTCCACTCCAACTGGTGACTTCTTGGAACAGTTACTGAAATTAGAACGAATCGCACCTACACAGTTTTAACCGACCAAGGATCCACGCTTACCTGAAATCGCAGATATCTATGACCTGCACCTCCCCCTTCTCTCAAATCACCAGCGACTGACGGACAGAACCTAACCCCAACGGCTAGTCCATTGGGAGGAAGGCATGTGGGACTAAGAGATCCATATAATTTAAGAAAGAGATATTCTAAAAACTGAACTTGCGATAGCACATTTTATGTTACTTTATATTGACGTTACGTTCTCTCTATTAACTGAGTCATTGATATAGTGAAGACTATTTACTTTTGATTATTCTATATATGAAAGGAAGGGAGATGTGGTATTATTGCTTTTATATGTTACATGAAGTATTCATCGGATATAATATATTAGGAAAATTGTAAATATTTAGCTATAAATTATAATACGTTATTCTAAAACACAACAGAAAGTGCAGTCATTTAGGTTTTAAGGTACTTGGAAAATTTAGTATATTTTAGGACGAAATGTAATATATTATTCTTAAAGAAAACTTCGTCTTTTTGTGATATTCTTGGCTACCTGAACTGATGTCATTTAAGTGATTTTTTTTTTGGGCATGAAACAATAGAAAACTCAATTGTATTTACTTAAATAATGTCAATTCCAATAACTTAAACAGCTAAAAATGTCGTGGATGTACACTGTAACTTGATTTCAGTTTTGTTTTTCAAATTTAAGGAATTCCTTGGAATAATTTTCCAAAATGAAAAAACTACTGAAGGAATAAATGAAGTATTATGTCATCTTCATACCTATGTTCCCAAGTGAATCCCTGAGAATAACCAACACAAAGCACTTTACAATGAAATAGGACTAGTCGGCGACCAGTTAACCATCGAACGCACTGCCTAGCTGCACTCTTTCAATGGCAAATGGTTTCATACCTGATGATCGCCTGGAAGGAATGCATGCTGAAATTGCAGATTGGCATGCTGAAATGAACTTACTCAGTGTAAGTAAACACTACTGTGGTATTAATTACATACAACTGTATGACATTTGCATCTAACACATTCTATTTTTTATATACCATTTAAAGGTTATTTTTGGATGCCTATACTCCACGACTGCTGCAAATGATCACTGCACCTTATTTGCAGATAGAAACCTTATAAACAGACGTAATGTTGTTGCTGACCCAACAAAAGCATACGCGCCAGACAAACAAACGCTTTCGTTAGCTGTTAAATCCAGACTTGTTGCTGTTGCCACGATGGAGCTCACGATGGAGCTCAGGATGGATACAATATCTGATGAACCCTCAAAAAATCTATTTCAGAAAGGAACGTTTTTCTCTAAAAGTACACCATGTGCTAAAAATGTCTACATCAAAAGGCTTGCGGCAGCCATAGTTGATAAGTACATCATGAACAGACAAGCCGGTGAAGAGATTGTCAAACAGGCCCTTAATGAAAGAGAACAAGCAATGGTTAAAAAAACAGGCTGGTGCTTCCAGATGGTTGTTTTCCTTGTCGGTCAACAGCCTGTAACAAAACCTTCGAGTAAGTTTATGTGAAGACTTTTGAGTGCGATAATATTTATTGTCCCCACCAGCAAGCCTCACTTTGGTTTACAGAAAATTGTGTCAATGCGAGGCTTGGTGGTAAACACAATAGTCTTGAAAACCTGCATAAGTGCTATTTGAAAATTAAACTGTATGTTCTTCGCAGTGTGTTACACCAGTATTGTTTGCTTTCTCCAAGAGATGCCTACATACAATGGAATCGATCTACAAACAACAAAGGCGGGCCTAAAAATAATGTGCCTTTAGATTTAGACCTCGAGCATGATAACCACTACCTCAAAGAATCAATAAGAAAGTGTGGCCGAAGCTGCTGTTTCACGTTGTGGTCAACTCCTGAAATTTGCCTGTGAAAAAGTCGAACTTATTACCGGAGAGTGTAATGTAATGA
Organism: Muricea muricata; assembly: GCA_963855995.1. Lineage (NCBI taxonomy): Eukaryota > Metazoa > Cnidaria > Anthozoa > Malacalcyonacea > Plexauridae > Muricea > Muricea muricata. Next base: position 67,193,826 of record OY979716.1, read on the forward strand.
AAAGATCTGGCAAGCATTTTGAGCAGAACACAAAGAAGGATATGGCCAAGATCGTGAAGAATTTGCTTGAAAAAAAAAGTTTTGAAGAACAATCAGGCAGGTATTTAAAAGAATTTCACAACATTCCTCGGTTAATGGACATAATCTGTCAAACCTCTGCACATGGATTGACAACCATAAAAAAGGTATAATTTCTGGAAGAAAAGCTAGATAATGTTGGAACAATTAGGAGTTCACAATATGACACTACTATAGAACAGTAAGTATACACTTTATGGCTATGTGTAATAAAAAGTTTCACTTCCTGAAATCCTTTATCAAAATTTTCTTTTGTATTTTGCTATGTTGACAAAATTATTATATGGCTATGGAATTGACCAGCTTAATGACAACTGATGACAAATATACTTTGATAGAGCATGACTGCTATATTTCAATTTTCAGGAAGTGAAACTTCTAACATTGTGTTGTTTCTATGGTATAAGTTCTTCAACGGTAACTGGTACCGGTTTAATTTCTTCATCTTCAAATGGTGCTTCAGTTGTAGCATCGCTCAGGTTTAATGTATCAATGTGCCATTCACTTTGATCCAATAAACTTAGAAATGATTTGTCATTAGCTATATGATCCCATGTTTTGTGGGTAGAATACCTTATAAAAAATTATGAGAGAATATTCAATTAAAGCAGAACAATTTTCAGCTCTTTGACACCCTTTGTGCTAGTTGCCTTCAAAAATTCTGCAAGGCTAGTTTTGTTAGGAATGCAAAAAACCCTGTTCCTAAATAGAATCTTTTTCCATAAACAATATTTGTAAATGTAGCACATAAGATAGAGGTGACAGTGTAGTACATATACAATACCATACTGAATATAGAGATACAGTATTGCCCATTCTTTTTAAAAAATGCATTTTTAATTACATCAGCAATTATCGCGTGAGTTGTTATTTAACACATTAAATGGTGTAAGTATATGAATGAGTCATTCACCATATACCGTATAATTTAAATTTTGTTTTGTATCAACTTGTCCATAAAACATGCAATTGCTTTCAATTCATGTTTTTTTTGAAAAATTTTAGGATAATTGTATTGACTATCGAGCCACCATTAACAGTAAAAGGGCAAAGGATTTACACCATTTACAAAATGTGCACACATTGTACCTGATATAACACTCTTACAATAAGTTTTAGGAATGAATGTTCTAAATTATTTAACATAAATGCACAATACACAAATCAACATTAAAATCAGTAATTTGCATGTACTGTACCTTTCACTCTCACTGTCATAATTATTTTCACTCTCTTAAACAACATCACCAAATACATCACTAATTATTTTCAACACCATAATAGCATATCTTTTATGCCAAATCTGTACGTTTTTTAAAACATCACTGACTGTGAATATCAAATTGCATTTTTCAATTACCTCATTTATCTGACTTTTTCCAAATTGCATAAAAGTTGTTGGGTATGTGACATGACCTACATTTGCATCTTTTGCAATAATTTGTTTATGAAGTAAACAAAGTTTATGTGTTAAATTTTCTCTTTGTTCATCAGTAACATTGCGGGCAACTGATTCACCACAAGCATCAAGTTCTTTATCAGGATGACCAACTGGTAAGTATACATCCACATTACAATAATGCCCATCTTTACATGTGCAATACTCTGCACACTTATCACAACATTTATGACCAACTGGCATAGTTGCATCTTTTATATTTCCTTATAATAAAAATAACAATAATTTTTTTGATTGACACCAATTACAACAAGATTCGATTATACACATAACCTAATTAATCCTAGACACTCAAGAAAATTAGAAAAAAACTGCATCAAACAATCAATATTATAAAAACAAGTTTAATAATTTTTAAATATCTTTTTAGTTAATTAAATAAAGAGAACTTATTGTAACTAAAGTATCAGGAAGTGAATTGGAATATTTTGGTTCATGGAAACTCACTGAAAATTGTCTGACATTTGTTCTACATTGCAAGTTGTTGTACATTGTCTTACCTTGGAAGTGTTTAAGGAGTTCTTTCCTCCTACATGGATATGAACCATGTAATATATTCATATATTATGCTAATTTAGAATAGTGTATGCTAATTTAGAATAGTGTATAAAAGCCCATCACTGTTAGTTGTGTGGGTTAGTTCAATGTAGCCAAGGTTCAAATCAATAAAGACGAAACATACAACATGGTGTCATGAGTGGGATATTAAAGAAAATGGCAGCAAAATCATTCAGTATAAGCGAATTAGACTCAGTAGAGGGTAATTTGGCAGAAGATGGAAGCAGACAATGGAGTTAATGCTTCAAGGCCCACTTGCAGATAAGGATGAGAAACAACAGTGCGGCTATTTTCTGCTTTATATTGGTCAACAAGCCAGGGATGTCTACAATACTTGGGCACTTAAAAGTGCTGAGAAAGACAAAATTGAACCACTATTCGAGTTGTTCGAAGAGTATTGTAATCCGAAGCAGAATGTCACGATTATTGCGTTACAAGTTTAATACAAGAATTCAATGAAGCAATGAAAATATAGACCAATATGTTACAGAACTTAGGCGATTAGCAATGGACTGTGCTTATGGAGATCTTACAGAAGAAATGTGATTCGAGATCGGATTGTGTGCGGCACTAGTGATGCACGAGTTAAAGAAAAACTTTTGCAAGCTGAAACGCTTGACTTACCTAAAGTGATAAACATTGCTAGGGGAATTGAAATATCTACATATCAAATGAAAGACCTTGCTGAAGAAAGCGACAAAATGGTACATGCGATGAATAAAAGCGGACGAAGATGGCAGAAGTCAAACAGCGCAAAGAGTAAAACAAGACAAGAGAAAGATCCGAAGTCTACAGGACTATGTAGCTATTGTGGGCGTACTAAGCATGTGGGTAAGCGAGCGTGTCCAGCTGAAGGTAAAGTCTGTTTTAAGTGTAATAAATTAAATCACTATGCACGAATGTGCAAAAGTAAGACGGTGCATGAAGTAGAAGTCCCAGATGATTTAAAATGTGAGGACGGTGATTTCTTTATTGGTGTAGTAAGTGATGTTAACCAAGAAAAAGATGAAATTTCCGTAAATTCATCAATTGAAGATAGTAATTCGATTAAAGTTAAACTAGACACTGGGGCACAAGTCAACGTAATGTCGGTACAAGTTTATAACTCGATAAACACTAATAAATCAAAAGTGTTGCAACCAACTAAAGTTAAATTAACCGCGTACGGGGGAAATAATATTCCTGTTATTGGTTCATGTCAGCTGAAATGCAAATACAAAACTGAAGTCCACAACCTACAATTTTATGTGGTTGATGCTAATGCTCCTACAGCACTAGGTTTAAAAGCGTGTTAAGCCCTATCGTTGATTAAAGTTGTGATGACTGTGGACAAGCCTGACGAAATGACCAAAATCGATGAGACAATCGAAGAATTTAGCGATGTTTTTAGTGGTCAAGGATGTCTATCGCAGGAATATGACATTCAAGTAAAGTCTGACTTTAAACCAGTAGTGCATGCTTCTAGAAAATTACCTGTTAGTATGAAAGTAAAAGTTAAGAAAACTAGATCGAATAAAAAAATTGAAAATAATACGAAGAATTGATGAACCCACAGATTGGGTTAACTGAATGGTAGTTGTTCCTAAAGCAGATCGAGAAGTTAGGATTTGTTTAGATCCAAGAGATTTAAAGTGCCTATCACCCAATTTTTTTTAGTACTGCCTTCAAATAATAGAATTGCCTAAACATATATTTGTTTAGTGCTGTCTTTCTTATTTATTTTGCGCCTTGAAAGTGCAAAATCGCACATATTTTGACTAAAATTCCATATTGGCCGTGAGAATAACTTTCCAGAAGATTGGGTCGAGTGATGTAGCAGGAGTAACTCGCGCTTGTAGCAATTTGTAAATTCTATATAAATTTATACGACAATTTTCCGTTGTTGAAATTTTCTTGGCTTTTGCAAGAGAAAATGTGCAATAGTTGTGTAGCAGCTGGTTGTTCAAATGTCTCTAACCCTTCCAAGAATGTTAGTTTTCATAAATATAATGATTCAGAAAAGAAAAGAGGTAGACTTTGGCGTTTAGTGCGTACAAGACAAGCCAAACGTGGAAATGGTCTCTCACTGATACATCGCCTTTCAGGCTTTCGTTAGTCGTTCAGTGTGGGAAAGAATGCTGTTCCTATGATATACACACTTACACAGCCAGAAACGGAACCCAGCAATGTTAACAATGATAACAGTGATATTCACGCTCAACATTGCGCTTATATAGACAGCATTGGGCTTTAGTTAAAATATGTACATATTATGTTTCATGATTTGTTTAGACTTCAGACTGCTTCAATTGTCATATTTTTGCCTGAAAAATATGTGTACTTGTTTGAATACGTTATATGAAAGATCTGCCTGAAGAAAACTTTACAAAAACCAGTCACGAGCTGGACTCTTTTTTGCAGCAACAGTCTCAGTGTGTTTTGAAGCCCTGAAAGGGGCGCGAGATGGTAATCTGATACTGTGTTTATATATTTATATATATGTACTAAATTGTCCTAAAAACTGCTTGAAAATACGAGTATATATTCATGCAATAGCAAGAGTGTAGATAGTTTCCGTTATGGGATCACTTTGTGTTAGATATATGATAACTATAAAAATCACAAAAATCGCGTGTATCGAGTTGTCTGAAATGGAATCGTACCATGTGAGAATAGCATGATGTAGTTTGTGTTGTGTGGCATTTTGCAATTGAGTATTTAAAATCTTTCTCCGCTTGTCAGTGCATTTCTTGTTCCATTACCCATACTTTGTCCGCTATAAGTTCGCGAGAGAGCATGGTTCAACATGGGCAGTTTCAATATCGCATTTGTTTTCATTCCTATCATCTGCACCATTCTCACTATAATCTTGGACTGGACAGCAAGATAATTGCTTAGACAGAAACTGGGCATTGATCGTAAACACAAAGACCTCAAAAACATATTTAGGTAGTCATAAAATGCAACAAATAACGCAAAAACATGGTTGAAATGTGTTCACCTCCACTATAAATATACTGTATTTAACATCAGTATATCACGCAACTTACTCCTGCTACGTCACAGGTACCAGGCCACGTCGTGCTCGGTCAAATAATATAAAAGCACAGTTTTGTGCGAAAAAAAGTAGAATGAAACGGTTTTTTCCAAAAAAGATGTATTGACTATTTATTCAGGGGACTGTATAGCCTTCATTAATAAAATAAAAAAAATTGGGTGATAGGCACTTTAAACTCGGCTATAAGAAGAAAACACTACCAAATGCCTACCTTAGATGAAATTACAAGCGAACTAACCGGTATGAAGTATTTTACCGTTTTAGATGCGACTTCTGGCTACTGGGTTGTTCCACTCTCCAGAGAGTCCTCCCTTTTAACGACGTTTCAGACGCCGTTCGGTCAATTTTGCTACTTGAGGATGCCATTTGGAATATGCTCAGCAAAAGAGGTGTTCCAAAAAAGGATGGATCGCGTGTTTGGAGAGCTTTCCGGGGTCCACGTGATTGTTGATGACATATTGGTGACGGGTTCAGCTATAGAAGAGCACGACAAGAGGTTACGCTCTACATTGATGATCGCAAGAGAAAATGGGGTAAAGCTCAACCCAAAGAAAATACAGAAATGTTCAACAAAGGTAAAATTCTTCGGCGAGTTGAAAACAAAGGACGGTTTGAAGCCCGATCCTTTGAAAGTGGTAGCGGTCAAGAATATGAAGACACCACAAAGTAGAAAAGAATTGGAAAGTCAGTTAGGTAGGTTTACCTATTTGGCTCAGTACTCCCCGCATCTGTCAGATAAAACCGCGATCTTGAGAAAACTTGTGAAGAAAGATAACCAATGGAATTGGGGCCCTGAACATAAAGCCGCATTTGACGAAGTAAAGAAGATCATAACGGAAATTCCAGGTCCTGTCCTGAAGTTCTACGACCCACATAAGACTGTTACGTTATAAGTGGATGCCTCACATTCGGGGTTGGGAGCTGTGGTGCTGCAAGACGGGAAACCTGTTGCTTACGCCTCCAAGGCTTTGACAGCAGCGCGGGAAGCTTATGCTCAAATTGAGAAAGAAGCGCTAGCATTGGTCTTCGGATGCGAAAAGTTTCATTAGTACCTATATGGCCGTGAATTCGTGGCAGAAACAGATCACCAACCCTTGGAAATCATCATGAGAAAACCTCTACAATCAACACCGTTAAAAGTACAAAGAATGAAAATCACACTACAAAGGTATAACATAACTGTGAAGTATAAACCTGGGAAGGAGATTCCTGTCGCAGACATGCAGAGCATCAAAATCTTCCTCAAAAGGAACCATTACTTCCCCACTCCATTACAAGTCGTCCGTGGCAAATAATTGGTACAGATTTATTTTGGTGGAATAACACTAACTATCTACTCGTCGTTGACTACTATAGTAATTTTCCTGAAATTTGTCGTTTGCCTCACGCAGAGCAGTATTGTCATCCAACATACCAAATCAACATTCACACATTATGGAATTCCTGAGGTGGTGATATCAGATAACGGTCCTCAATACGCATCGCAGGAGTATGAAAAATTTGCAAACACCTGGGGTTTTTGTCACAAGACTTACTCCAGCTTATCCGCAATCGAACGAACTTGCTGAGCGAACTGTCCAAACTTTTCTGGAAGAACTTTTTTTGAAGAACCTTTTCGAAAAGGCAAAAGCCGAGTGGAGAGGATCCATACTTAAGTCTTCTGAGCCACAGAAATACTCTCGTATCGGATGGCGGTTCTCCAGCCCAACTGGTAATGAATAGAAGATTACGAACAGATCTACCAGCGAAGAGCAAACAACTTGTTCCAAAAGTTCCTAATCGTCGTTACATGCAAAAGTGTCTAAAAAAACGAAAGATTGACCAAAAGTATTATTACGATCGATCAGCAAAAGCCCAGAAACCATTGCATAGTGGAGATCAAGTTCGAGTATATCGTAGTAAATATTGGCAAAAGGCAACTGTCATTGACCATGACCCAGCTCCAAGATCCTACCAGGTGGAAACGTTTGATGGGAGTAGATATAGGCAAAATCGAAGACATTTGATTGAAATACCAAGTCCAGCTAAGAAGAAAGAAGAATGCCAAGAAGCAACGGCAGATCGGAGCAAATCGGAGCAAATCCGCCGATATCACTGAGAAATCTCCTATATTACGGACACGTTATGGTAGAGTAGTTACAAAACCAAAACGATTTGAAAATTTCGAAAAACAAAATGAAGTATATGAAGACAAATAGCTTAAATTACTAGTAAAAAAAAACAAAAAAACAATAGTATTATAGTAGAACATTTAACTTAGAACAATTTATCTAAAAAAAATTTTTAGAAAAAAACATTTTAAAAAAAAAAAAATTGAATAAAAAGAGGGAGATGTAATATATTCATATATTATGCTAATTTAGAATAGAGTATGCTAATTTAGAATAGTGAATAAAAGCCCATCACTGTTAGTTGTGTGGGTTAGTTCAATGTAGTCAAGGCTCAAATCAATACAGACAAAGCATACAACAAACCATTAATATAATCCTTCATGAATTCATCTGCTGTTCTAATTGTTATGCTATTATACACAAGAATGGCATAACTTTCTTCTCCTTGGCGATCACATCATCTGTACTGATTTAGATGGGCCAAAGTGTATAACTCTTTTTACTCCCCTACAATTTACACCCATTCCATAGGCAATCGTAGCTATTAATACACGAAGATGACCTGACTGTTAACTGAATTGATCAAGAAAATGCTCCTTGACATTTATTGGAGTTTGAGAATGCATCATTTCTACCATCCTTTGACCTGGTTCAATTTTATGATTCTTATACATGTCATCACCAAGTTCATTGGACATCATGCTGTACAGCAGTGAACACTGTTACAATTGTTTGGCAGTAAATTATTGTGCGCATTGCATTTTCTCCCTTCTTTCGTATGTCAGATAATATGCTATAAAAGTGGTCCAATATGCTTGCATCTTCCATTTTTTGAACAACATATGATATGTTATTTCTATTTGGACTCACCACAACTTCAAAGGGATCAACAAACTCAAGTAATTTAAAAATCATTCTCTTTGTGGATACAGTAGCACTAGCTGTTAATGCCATTAATAGGGATATCATTAGCCAGAGACCTTAGCTCATTTAAACGGCTGTACCATTTTGTAAAGGCTGACCTTTCGCGGTTCTTACTAGACAAACCCCATTCAGTAATACAGTGTACTTCGTCAACTGCAATACCCATGAGACAGCTGGAATATACTGTATTGGTAAGCATTGATCTCCAGCGTTCATTGTTGAGTGTAGATTCAGGTGATATGAAAACTAGATTGTAGTTTAATTGTTCAACGCTAGATAGAAGAGGCAACATACGCTGCATTGATGTTCAATTTTTGTAAGTAGTTGACTCGATCTTTCATTAAGGATGTCAAAGGACATATAATTAGGAGAATAGCTTTTGATCTCCATACAGTATTTTCGCCATGACGATGAGCTAAAGCCATCTCAGCAAACAGTGCTATTTGATAAATAATAGACTTTCCTGAGCCAGTCGATTTATTTACAAAAACATCTTGCCCTCGAAGAAAATTAAGAAGAGCATTAAATTGGTCATCGTGTAGATTTTGTAATTTGAACATCGGATAGAGCCTCGAAACACAATTCTTTAAATCATATGTTTTCAACTCTCGATGTATGTGTGCCATCTTTATAGATTTACATATCCACGCAAAATACACAAAATAGGTGTATTCCACACTTTTTGCATGTGCACAAACGTCATCAGTATGGAATTTTCCGTGTTGTTGCTCAGGCATTAATTTCGCTTGTCGCAGAGAGCGAAATGCGCCTGTTTGCTCAGGCTATTATAAAGCAAAAAGCCAATTCTGAAAAAAGACATCTTGAGAATGCAAGATATGCTTCAAAACTAGACGCAGGTTGAAACTGTAAATTTTCGGCTTTATTTCAAAGTCATGATCAGACAGAATGAAATACAATACTTTACAACATAGATATACACAACGTTGAGAGCAAGCATTTGACATGTGTCCGAAAGTTTGGCAGATCCAAGCAAACCAGTTAGTTATATTTACAACAATGTCTTGTACTACAAAGAAAGACTTTACAAGTAGAACAACATTAGAATAGTTATGTGAAACGTTGTAGTTCTTTACTGGCCTTAAAACCAGTGTTGAGGAAGGGTTTTTTTGTGTTTAATAAGCAATGCTTCAAGAAAGGCAAGAATGTTGTAGTTGTTAGATGTGGTTGAGTGGAGTATTTTGTAGTTGTTGAGAACAAGGATCTCAACAGGGGAAAGGTTGTCAGAAGGTAGGGAAGATCATCGAGTAGTGTGAACTGGTTTTGTAAAGAAGCCAAGTATTTTGTGCATGTTCACACACAGAAAACTTTTTGATGAAAAAACTTAAAAGCAAACATTCTGATAGGTCTACTTCTGTCACAGTCAATGAAGACAGTTGATAATCTGCCCAAAATTTAGATTTGCATTCCTTATATCGGCAGCCGCGGCGATTTCCTTTTAAAATCATGTGTGAATAAAGTACAAAGATTTCTTTCTAAGCCGGTTAAATTTATCACTATTTATGACACTAAAAACTTTCATATTTTGTTCCAACAACGATAAACTTCCTCCTTTACCTTGCAGTAATGTTGTATATGGGGTCACTTGCCCAGGTTGTGGCAAAACATATATCGGCATGACACAAAGATGCCTTTCTGTACGATTAAAAGAACATGCTACCAGGCTTTCTTCTTGTGCTGTGGGTGAACATTTTTCTGTGTGTGAACATGCACAAACTTGGCCTTCTTTACAAAACTCAATGATCTTCCCCATCTTCTGACAACCTGTGTTCTATTGAGATCCTTGTTCTCAACAACTACAAATACTCCACTCAACCAAATATAACAACTACAACATTCTTGCCTTTGCTTGGATCTGCCTAACTTCCGGACACATGTCAAACACTTTCTCTCTACATTGTATGTATCTAAGTCGTAAAGTATTGTATTTCATTCTGTCTGATGATGACTTTTAAATAAAGTCGAAAATTTACAGCTTCAACCTGCGTCATGTTTTGAAGCATATCTTGCATTCTCAAGATGTCTTTTTCGGAATTTGCTTTTTACTTTACTTTTTTAAATTGTCGGCTGGTCATGGTTTTTGGACTAATCTCCATATTCTTATGATGGATATTTTCTTTTCCAAGTGTTTCTCTAAATTTACTTTGCTTCGTTTACTCTCCTTTCCACCGCTTGGCATGCTCACGTGAATCACATTAATTTCCACGGTATCATCAAACGGAATGCTTGGTTCAACTGAATGACACATTCAAACTCAGCAAGAATGCGTTCCGTGGTTAAACGATCGGCTCTCATGAACAGAAAATTAGTAAGATATTTTAAATGGTTGGAATGAACCACAAAACTTACCTGATCTTGGGGTGAAACGCCGCTGATAGTCTCGTCCAGAATCTGCTAGAATATTTCTTGTAACCGTTCGTGTAGAGTTGTAATCTCAATGTTGACAAGCACATTGGTAAATTGGACATGATAGTTCATACCTTCACTTCTAAACTTTTTCGTGTTCACTTGAAAATGTCTCTTTTTCCTCACCATGGCCTGTTTGCACAGCTCCTTTATTTACTTGATTGAATGGCTTTTCAATAATTATTTTATATTCTAATTTTTCCTAGAAGGCACAGAGTTTATTCTTGATACAAATGCAAGTAGGGAATCAGTAGAAACCATCCTAAGTCAAAAGAGTGAAGAAGGAGATGAAAAAGTAATCAAAAGTAATTGTGTATTATAGCAAAGTACTCAGTAAACCTGAATGCCGTAATACAAAATTTCAAGATTAGAACTGACCATTCATCTCTCCAATGGCTTTTGTGTTTTCGACACCTGGAAGGTCAAGCGGCAAGATGGATGGACGTCGCAGAGGAATACGATTTCAGGCTATTTCTTGTAGGCTCATCTTGTCAATAAAAAAAGGCACGAAGAGAGACCTCCTGAATGGGAACTCTGACTATTGTGTCCTATTGCTTATATTTATACTAAACATTATAAATTTAGATTATTAACTAGTACATAAGTAATGTTAATGAATGGGTAAGAGTGTGTTATGAGATTTAACATCACGAGTGAAACATAATAGCCACGACGGCGCAGCTGAGCGAATTTTAAATCTCATATCGAATGAGTAACCATTCATTAACTGTCTTGTCTCATGACACACCCACAACGAATGAGGACTTTACATATGAAATTTAGAGGTTGGATGACGATTTAAGTAACAAAATTGATTTAGATAATGCGATACAACTGTTGATTTCTTGGCAACATTGGCACTCTTTTTCATTTTGCAGAAGATCTGTTTTACAGTTTCGACATTCACACCCACAAAGTGCCGAAAGAAAACTTAATTTCCAGTCTGTCCGATTAAAATCATGCAGGTATTGGCAATGGGCTAAGTTAACCCTAATACTAACTCACCAACTTTCCACAGTTATATGTCCTTTGAGACGATACCTAAGCATTTCCAGTCTATCTTCTTGTTCTCTTCTCTCTTCATAATAGTTAGCAACCCATTCTGCATCAGCAATTGGCTGTCTTGATACTGTTGTACTATAAATTTGTCATTGCCCAATTGTGTTTCTTCTGTTTAGGAAGAACCATCTTCAACCTCCATCATATGCCCGGTAACAAAATTAGTTTCTGATTCATTTTGAGTGTCATTTGGATCGGAAACACTTGAAGACATATTGTGTCACTCAAAATTCAAAGAATTGTGAAGGAATATTGCAAAAAATGCGACGAAAAATCTGTGTTATACACTCACTTCTATACGAAAATACAGTGTTCTATTCTACGAGAAAAGCGTGTTCCTGATATGACGTCACATCCTGCTTTTCACGCACTCTCGTCCTAGTCCTTTTATCCTCACGGTTAAGCAAAAAATACCGACTTTGAGGCTCTCAAAGTCCATGAAGATTAAATTTTCGAATTATAAAATATATTGCAAAAGTTCTTAAAATCATCTGAACTATCTAAATAGCTCATTTCCTTGACTACTGGATAGGCACTTTAAACATGTCAAAACTGAGAAAAATAGGTTAATTTTATGTAGTTTTATGTGTCAATGACACACAATTATCCATTCCTGCAATATGTTATCCTTATTTTGACGCATGCCAAACCTGGAAAGGTACATTCTATCTCCACCTCCAGCAGGTCTCTTGCCCTCCTGTGAACAGCTCTATTTCAAAGAAGGTGGCCTGTTTTATGAAATTATAGGTTTAGTGTAATCATGCTAGTATACAATTGCAAATGCTGTAAATTGATTGGCTACTCTACTTGTGATATCTATTCTTCAATAAATAGCAAGAAGCAAAACAATATTTTATATATAATATAATAAACTATTATATGTTATATTATATCTATTAAAGATCAACTGTAAGACTAAATTTGTCTTGAATTCCAATTTTAATCTGCACACAATCTACACAATTTTGATCTCATTGTTGGGCTTGAAAACATTTTTTATGCAGGGTCGTCATTAGAACATTAATTAGGGGGCTGTTTATTCATATATTTATGTTCCACCCAACGAGGGTTTTTTTCAAATCAAATTAAAATTTATCAATTTTAAAAGAAATCTGTCAGGCAAAACATGGATATATGATTACACCTCCCATAATATTTACCAATGGCTCTGTTTTTATGCTTTAAGCCCCAAATATGGCAGCCCTGAACAACACTTCATTAAATTTTATTTAGTGCATATAGAATAGATCCCACAATGCTGAAAGCGACAAAAAATTTTTTAATCCAATTTTTACTTTGTTTTCAAGCCTTGCAATGACGATGTACAAGGTTAACAGACAAGAACCTACACTACAAAAAATCCCTGCATAAAACTTACTCAAAATTTGAGTAAAGAAATGCGTTCACAGTGACACCTAATATTTGAGTAACTTTACTGGTAATGTTTGAGTAAAACTTACTCAAAATTTGCATGAACTGCAATGCGTTCACGCTGACACCTAAAACGTGCGTAAAAAGAATACTTTACTCAACGTGAGTAAAACGTATGTTTTATGCTATCTATTTGAGTAATCTTGTACTCAAATACATTGCATAAAACAAACGCTTTACGCAGTCTATCAAGTAAAATTTTAGTACACTTTGGGAAGACCAAAAACAATTCACACGGCACAAGTATATTATAAAAAGAATATATTACAAGCATGAGAAGGTTTTAACCAGTAAACTATGTAAAATCAATGAAGCGTTCATTTATCTTCAACTTTGGCATTTCCATTGCTGTCCAATGAGTTGACAAATGTTATTACAGACGTCGGAAGTTTCTGTCCATTCGGAATTTGGAAGATACACTTCTGTAAATATGTAGAAACATTGTTTAAAGAAGCTGGGTATTTATGCATGAAAACGTAATACATAGAAAACAGCACCATTGTTGCGTCCACCATTCTGCTTTCCACTTCAAATAAGACCTGTTGGTCGGCCACGACGCTCAAAGTTAGCATTCCTTCTGAGCCACCTTCCACAACAATAACAGGAAACGGTGACTTGAGTGTTGACACAAAAGCATCCACATTCTGATCTTTCTAAATAATACATACAGTTAAAAATCTGTAAACAATACCTATAAAATATAGCTATAAAATTCATTCAGGGATGGAATTTGTGGTAGTGCAAATGTAAACACAACATTATAGATTCACAAAATATTTTTAGATACACTATATAGCTGCAGCACATATACATCAAAGCAGATTAGTTTTGATAATTTATGAAACACATTAGCGAACTCTTACCGAGATAAAACAAACAAACTCTTCTTGGTTAGATTTGTTTCTTTTCTGTGGTAATAGAAAGGGCAATAGCGCCAGGGCGACTTCGGCAAGTTCATCTATAAATTACGCAAAAGGAAAATACATACATGAGTATTTGTATATATGCATGTACCCTGAAATATAAACCTATTTAAAGGGTTGTATATATACGTTATCATAATCGGGGCGAGGTTATATAAGTTTTACCGCTTGAAGGATGATATCATAAATGTCACAAGTGAGCACAGCGAACGAAGGACATTTATGATATCATCCCTCAAACGGTAAAACCTATATCACCTCGCCCCAGTTATGACAGTAACCTGTTTATTACATACTTTCCAATACCTTGTTCAAAATCATGCACTAAGCTAGGTGACTTACTTTCAGAAGGTTTATGAACTCCTTCGCTTGTTTCCAGCAAGTCAAGATACTTTTTCATCCCTTTTTTGAAGGAAGTCTTTCTTCTTGCAACATGTATAATGTCAGCTGCAACTTTTCTTATGTTGTGTGTAAATGACTCTTCAACACCAGATGTTACCATCAGCAGACACTCAATTCTGCACTGATCTAAATCAAGAGAAGAAGAAAATAAATAAACATTGTTGATGCCTGCTTAGACCATCACGGCATACATCTAATTGTAACATTTGCAATTATTTACAAACTTCACTTCACCAGCTAAACTTATTAATAATGTTAACCTCTAAGAAACAAAACAGTGCTGGGCATTCCTCCTTTATATCTTTTAATGGGCCTTTTCTCATTCACCATCTTTCTCCAATCGGCAAATGTTACCAAAATTCATTCGCCTTGCCATTTTCCCCTTCTGTGGCAACCATTTCAGGCATTCAGCTTTCAGGTACTGTTTGTGAAGATTCATTGTTGTTTCATCTTCACCTTCTGGAAAATGTGGTTCCCAGTTTAAATCTCCTCTTTTGACCTGTTTTGGCAAGGTTGTCGGTGTTGTACCACCTGCACCAGCAGCTGGCCGTTTCAATTTTTGGGCCTTTTTTTCTGGATTTTCTGTCAGCCTTCTTCTTTCATTCCTGAATTTCTCGTACAACTGGGCAACCCAGGAATCCTGAAAAATACATAGCCAAAATGTTTACATTACTGCATGTGTATATTGCCAGCGAGTTAGCATAATTGCCTAACTTATTTTCAGGCAATTATTTTAAATCAGTCTCACTGTGATTATTACCTGCATGTCCTTCAGTCATCAAATTCCTGCACTATTCAACATGTACTACATGAGATTTTCATGATATGCTAAATTATCAAGGTTGAGGCAACAGTTATCTCTTCCCAAGGCTTAATTTCATAATTTTGCATACCACAAAAACCTCATCCAGTAATTGTTTATTATATATTATAAGCAGAAATAGCACAATAATGCACATTGTAGGTTCAAAATGCAGGTACCCGAGCAATCTGTTAGCCAATAACTGTGCAAGTTATCTGCTAGCAAATAACAGAGTTGTCTGCAGGTTGCTAGCCTGTTAGTGCCATAGCCAGGAACCTCACCCTCCCCCCTTGGCAGGATTGCTGCCCCCCCCCCCCAAGAAAATTGCAAATCCAATGCTAAATCTACCAAAGTAGGTTTGGCCCCCTGGATTTTCTTGGGCCCACCCTGAGAATGAATCCTGGCTATGCCACTGTAGCCTTTGTTCCTGTTCACTCTAGCCACATTTATCTGCATGCAATTGACCAATCCAACACATGCAATGTATAATAATACTTTACAATACATAGCCACTTCCAATACTCTTGTCCTTTAAGAAAGGGTACTCTCAAATTATGGCCTGGGCTAACCTGCATATCATGGCTTTGTTTTTCTCGTCATACGCATGCTTAAAAGTACAAAAAAACGGAGTGGGGGCAGGGCGGTTGAGTGGAAAGACAAGAAAAATAAAGCCTGACACAATTTATATTCAAACTTCTTTCCGCCCCCATCCACAGACTGTCAAATATCTATTAAAAGCAACCAATCAAAACACAGTGAAATTGTCAACTATTCATATTATTAGATTGTTTAACTTTGCCATTTGCTGTGTTCGTAAATATTCCAAAGGACTGACAACAACAATGGTAAAGTTCATGTATAATCCATGAAGCATTCTATATCCGTCTTTGTAAAGTTTTGGTAGTACCTGATATATAAGGCTTTTCCCATATCCTGTGGGCAACACCGCTAAAACATCTCGCTTGTCTTTGACCGGTTATTAAGCCGTGTAGCAAAGCACAGAACATGTCATAAATAATTAACATAATTATTGTGGTTAAAGTAATATATACGTGGTAATTATACAAACGATGTCTCATGTCATGTAAAAGCTTTCAATACCATACGCCAAAATGATGTGCATTTTTGAGAAAATCTTGCCAGAGTGCCAGTTTTTTAACAGCTAGGGCTAGTGCTTGCTTGCTTGCCAGAGCGCCAGTTTCGCTAGTTTTGCCAGAGTGCCAGTTTTGCCAGAGCGCCAGTCTGCCAGTTTTGCCACAGTGCCAGTCTGCCAGTTTTGCCAGAGTGCCAGTTCTGCCAAAGTGCCAGTCTGCCAGAGCGCCGCCAAGTTCCATCGTACTTAACTGACCGTATGTGTTCGTTTCAAAGCACTAAATCAGAAATTACTTGGACGCAAAGGAAAACGCGACGCTCCAAATATTACGAATGAAGATTATTAGTTAAAGTTGTAATCCTAGACAGTTCAGGAGGTTATTTGTGTTCTTTATTGATCAGTTGTATTTGAAAAATTATTCATTACTCTATATATGATCATGCTTATATTTGTTCAGGAAATATTGTATGATTCTTGTATGTAATATTTGAACCACAGGGTCAAACTGAAATGTCTATTGTTTGCCCTGAAGCAAAACTGCGATCACTTTTATCACTAAGCAGTTGTCATGCAGTAACACAATGGAATATTTGGAATAGTTGGAGTCTATGAATATATTCTCTCAGTTTTCAGTCATTTAGCTTTAAGTATGCTCATAATATTAAATGTGCCATGGATAATATTATGCACGTAACCAGACTAACCGAAAAATTCAGTTTTACGTTTAAATTTACTCTCATAACATAAAGGGAAATGAAGGAAGTGTGCTAATTAAAGCTTGCAATTAATACAAATATGCGCGCACATTTAAAGGTTGTCCTTCTAAACGCTTAAACTGCGCGCAAAAGATGGCCGAATATTTCTTATTTTCACCTTTCGTGCAATTACATTAGACGATGTCAATTTGACAAGAGCGCGCTAAGTTTATGCTACCTGTTTCAACAACAATTTTTCTTTTAAACATCTTTGCATGTACATCGCATGTTCAGTGGTTTTATGTGTCAGTGAACTAACTATACAGCTATTTTAATTAAGGTTGTCTTTCGAAAAGCATGACCTGTGAACCATTAGCAGGCAAACAATGATGGATTATTGTGAGCCATGAGCGCACAAACAATGATGGATTGTTGTCTATTTGGGCTGATATATACTCGAGCTCAGCGATATCTTTATAACAAGTAGATTTGCTGCAGTAAGTTTCCTATATTCCCTCGATCCAGCCCTCGATTCTGCTTCAAAGAAATAATTCCGTGTTTAAAGGTGATAATAAGCAATATTCGGCCATCTTTTGCATGCAGTTTAAGCATTCAGAAGGACAACCTTTATTGAATTGGCTGTATACGTTGAATTGAAGCTTGCGAAACAGACTCTTCGAATTGCGCCACTGGGAGGAATGTGCGAGCTTTAATTAGCACACTTCCTTCATTTCCCTCTATGTTACGAGAGTAAATTTAAACGTAAAACTGAATTTTTCGGTTAGTCCGGTTACGCGCATAATATTATCCATGGCACATTAAATATTACGAGCATACTTAAAGCTAAATGACTGAAAACTGAGAGAATATATTCATAGACTCCAACTATTCTCAATATTCCATTATTGTTGCATTACTGCATGACAACTCAGTTAGTGATAAAAGTGATCGCAGTTTTGCTTCAGGGCAAACAATAGACATTTCAGTTTGACCCTGTGGTTCAAATATTACATACAAGAATTATGCAATATTCCCTGAACAAATATAAGCAATAAACAGAGCAATAACTTGCTATTTGAAACAGCGTGATCATATATAGAGTAATGAATAATTTTTCAAATACAACTGATCAATAAAGAACACAAATAACCTCCTAAACTGTCTAGGATTACAACTTTAACTAATAATCTTCATTCGTAATATTTGGAGCGTCGCGTTTTCCTTTGCATCCAAGTAATTTCTGATTTAGTGCTTTGAAACGAACACATACGGTCAGTTAAGTACGATGAAACTTGGCGGCGCTCTGGCAGACTGGCACTGTGGCAAAACTGGCAGACTGGCACTGTAGCAGAACTGGCACTCTGGCGAAACTGGCACTCTGGCAGAATGGTGCTCTGGCAAGCAAGCAACCACTACCCCTAGCTATTAAAAAACTGGCACTCTGGCAAGATTCTCAAAAATGCACATCATTTTGGCGTATGGTATTGAGAGCTTTTACATGACGTGAGACATCGTTTGTATAATTACCACGTAATATTACTTTAACCACAATAATTATGTTAATTATTTAGGACGTGTTCTGTGCTTTGCTACACGGCTTAATAACCCTTTGACCAGAAACCAAATACACCTTTCTTGACTACTCTTAAGTTTTGCAATGTTATAGATCTTCAAAACCAAGGCCAGAACGTTGTCGAACTTTACGTCGCCACCGAATAGAGCATCCATGTTTTAATTATATTACTGTTGATATGCTATTGATAATATCTAGCTGATTTCTGATTTCAACGTGAGCCAATCAGATTAACAACCGAAATACGGTTGTAATGGCATGAACTTTTGTTAAGGTTTGTATCAAGCCTATTTATTTCTTAGGCCTGATTGCAGGTTAGGCCTGGGCGAGTGATTGCATTTGACTTTTGGTAGGATACCTTTATTAAAGAATTGCAAAAATGCTAAATAATACTAAAGGTAAAATATGCACATAATTCATTACACTTACTTGAATATTGGTTAGTTTAATGCATATTGGGTTGTTTTAGTAAAGATCCATACCCCCCCAGGGAGGAAATTAAAAATACCTCCACCCCCTAAACTAATTTAAGACATTCTTTAGATGATTCCCTCCTCCCTCCCTGGACAGCAGAACCATTATCAAGACTCACAAAACTTATTGCATTCAAGATATGCAAGATAGCATCCTATAATCCCCGAGCCAATGGTGCGAGAGTTCAAAGTCGTTGCTATTGGTAGTTAGGTAGTAAAAATGGTATGTCATGACGTCATACTCACTGATCTTAACAATATGGCAGACTATCATGAATGGCTAACACTGTTTGGCAAGATTTAAAATTTATTGTTGATTGATTGATCACGAATTCAAGTTATTCAACTGTCAGCAAATATTTAAATTTAGTTAGCTTTTTGCACTATAATATTTTGTATTTTTGCAAAAAGTTTTGGGAAACTTTAACAACAATTTATTGTTGTAAAAATTAAATAAAAAGCATTTATCAGGTCAACAAATATGGAGTCAAGCAAGCAGTGAAAAGGAAAACGAGGAAGCAGAACATTTAGCGTAAGGCAAAACGAGCGTAGACGACGACAAAGGCTCGAGGAGACTGCCGAAGAAGATTGAAGAGAGATTAATTCAGGGAAAATACAGAGAAGCGCCAACAATTGACTATGGCGTGAAACACAAAGCAAGTTTGTTGATAATGCGTATTTATACTTGTGTTTTAATGCTTTATAAAGGCCGGCGTAGCCCTACTCATCCAGTCTATTCACTGTTTAAATTCCAGGGTAAGTTTATGTTTTGTAAATGCAAGACTGACTTATTATTAATGTAATTAATAGGTCGTATTTTATACCAAATTTAAGCTTACATTAGGCGTAATAACATACCGATGACAAATGTTGTGCCATTTTAAAAAATTGTCAATAAAACAAGGATTAAAAACTGATATTTTGTCATTTTGAAAAAATATACAGAAAGAATAACAATTGTCGTGTTGCTATGACAACAACCTATCGCAGTACTTCATGTAATTCCGAAAATTTAGTTGCATGCTCTTAGTTAGTGGCAAAGGGTTGCTGCATGCATGTATTTCTAGTAGTTTAGTTAAATTCAGTGAAATCTGTAATAAAAGCACTTAGAGTATATTGAGAAAAGTAATCAAAAATTCTTTGGCTGAAAGCCCTTCTCAATATTGGAGTCAAACTTTTTGTGTTGCCACTCTGTAATGCACTTGCCAATTCTGGTTGGAACCTTTTTGGAAGCTGCACCATAGCTGGCCAAGGGCGCTTGGCATTTAAGACAGGATCAGGCGATGGGGGACTTGACTGCTGCGATGTAGTTGGCTCATTCGTGTCCATGCTTTGATTTAGCAATGGGCTTTTGGACAGCTGGGAAACAAAACAACAAAAAAGTTAAAAAAGCCAATATCCAGAATGAAACATTTGTTTTTTTTTAGCAAAATAAATTTCATGTATTTTTTAACATTATACACATTTGTAACATTAAAAATTTCACCCAACACATGGCCGAGAACACATGGCAAAATATTCTGTTGTCAAAGGTTGAGGCTTTTAATTCGTATGACTCATATTCACGTGTAAATAATTTACAATACTGTGACACTGTCTAAATCTTCTTTTCACCAACCTTGAACAAGTTAGGAGTTTGAAAATGTATGGCACTATGCCTAAGAAATTATACCAATACTAAAGTGTATGCAAATAAACTTACAGGACTTCCAGTTCAGTGAGGTTACCTTCAGATGAACTGTCACTCTTCTCATTTTCACAAGCCTCTCTTTTGTATGCTTCCAACGCCTTCAGAAATTTCATTTGATGGCCCAGCACAGGCACAAGTTGTTCGACTGCTTTCTCTGTTAAGCACAGCAAGGTTTCCTCGTCGACTTCACCTTCTACGTGGTTGAAGAGATATTAACAAATTTTGGATTGTTACATGATATATAGTTTAATGTCTATAGCAATGGTTAAGGGCCCGAGAACGAGCTTACCTTCTCAAATATTTCCTAAAGGCCAGTTTATGACATGCTACGCTGCGACATATCTTGAACATATCACATAGGATTCTGACTTTGGTGTATTAATTAGGAACTGATAAACAGAAATAATGGCGCTAGCAGTCGTTTTCATACGCCCAGAATGACAATCGCATGGGACATGACGCAGTTGTAGATGAGCCTTCAAAGATTAATAGGTCTCGCAAACGTTGTGGACTGCAATTTGTGCTGACATCGGCACCTTCAAACATCCAATTAAGAATAATATGAAAGTTGACGGCGTACCGAGCAAAGTATTGAAGTGAAATTTTCCAGAAGTGTCAAATTTGCCACAGTATGTAGGAAATTATGCCACAACTATGATTTTCGTTGCAGCTTTGATGCTGTCCTTTGAGTTTAATGATACATTAGTTTTTGACAAACATCTTTACTATTTCTCGAACAGAAAAATTTAATGACAACTTGTGCGCCAAAATTATTGTGACAACGCCAACGACATGATCAACAGCCAAATAAAGCAGTCATGTGCAATTATGTTTATGATACTTGTATTGAAACTTACCTTCACATGCACCACAGTACTTTCGCAATCTTCTCTCCACCAAATATGTCTTCACAAACTTTACACCTTCCATACTCTTAGTGTATAAATACATAGGTAACTGTTATAGAGTCAGTGTTTGCCAAGCTGGTCTAAAGCGAAATGGGACTATTACTTGGTGTGGTGTAATATGAACCTATGGCAGTGCCACTCGCAGTAGGTTTTCATTGGCTGAGAGATGAGATAACTTTTTCTTTTGTCGGACTAGTCATTAATCGAATAATATAATAGCACGTTGCATTCATTTAAAAAAAGTGATTTTGGCTCTATATGCTGACTGGTTATACATACCAGACTATTTCTGAGTCTTTCACTTACATTGTGATAGTGAAACTGTAGCTAGTCTAGGCGATAAATTAAGCAAGAATTCTTGTTTTATAGCCCAGGTAGAGCGCTGGTAGTGACTGCAGGATTTTTACACTTTTATCACGTAAAACTTAAAACTTTACTATATCTAAATGCGTACAAAGAGAAATATTTTTTGAAAGAATACTCCGTGCAGAAATTGTTATACTTCAACCTAGGTGACAATACCTGCGCTCAAAAATTTGTCATGCAGCTGCATGGTAATTCTATATCGATGTTGACATTAAATATACCATTACACAATGCGGCGTGTCATGCTAGTGTCATGATAGAAACACATGTTATATTTAAATGTCAGAGTGACTGTAATAGACTAGTTTTGATCTTTTTCTATAAGTGGAGAACAAAACTTTGGCAGCTTGTTATTAATCTTAGCTAAGTAGATTTTCAATTTTATAATGCACATTTGCCCACACTGTGGCGAGTTCACAGAGCAAACGTTTGACAGATACCTGCATCACATCAGATTTGTTCACAGCAATGAACCCAACTTTACAATTTCGTGCACATATTGTGGGCAAGTTTTGAAAAAGTACTCATCCTTCAAGTCTCACTTGGACAGAAAACACAAGCAATAATGCGCACAAGATCATGCGACAGGTGTCCCAGCTGAAGACTATGCTGAAGACGATGATCACGCTGATGACGCTGATGAAGATACTAACATTGAGAAAATTATGAAGTTTATTGCCTTGTTCATCTTAAAAACAAAGAAGGTGAATCTTGTGAGCCAACAAGCAATTGACTCAATGTTGGAGAACACGAAAAGTTTGGTAGACCACTGCCTTCAAATGCTAGGCGGCGAGGTAAAGTTGTGCTTTGCTCGAAATGGTTTAGATTGGGCTGAAATTGATGGCTTAAAGGAGGTATTCAATAATCAATCAAGTATATATGAGACTGCTTTGGCTCCAGTGGCAAACAAATATCTGCAAATCAAATATCTCGTGGAAAAACTTAATTTTGTTGTAAGTTTAAAAACAAATATATTATATATAAGTATTATGAATGGATATGCCTAATTAAGACATATATTACTATCAGTAGAAGAAACGAAAATTGCCTCTAACAAATACCCAAAGGCACTTAATTTCTGTGCTAGACACTTCAGAATGTTAAAATATACTTTAATTTCACATCAGTTGTTGCTGCAGGTTCTAAATAATTGCATCTTTATTTCTTGACTTTTGATCATTTGCCTAAAAATTTATGTTTATCCCTGACTATATTTCATGCCAGATGGCTTTATTTATCAGATGGGGAGGGTTGTCACTCAATGCATGAACAACATACTGGTTGGTTACTTCACCATAATTATCATGATATTGTTAATACTGTAAGTTTTGATCAATGTTTATTAATATTACAGCAGCCAAAAAGTCTTGTTCTTAGCCAAGAGGGACATTACAAAATGAAAAATGGGCAGATGAAGTATGTGCAAAGAAAGGAGACTCTGCAATACATTCCTATTTTAGAAACACTGACAGCTCTTTTAAATCATCCTGACATTTTAACTGAGGTATATGTTGCTTTGATTATTTATTAAGAATTTAAAGATGTTTTTTAAATCTGTGATGTTTCTTGGCAAATTTCTTTTCAGGCCAGTTATTATAAACTCTGTCATTAGATATATTATTACTGAGATTCAGTAATTATTTTTCTCTCAGACTCTTGGATTGTAGAGTTCTCCTTATCACTGGAGGCCCCATTGTCAGTACATTTATAAATTTCCCTCGGAAAACCTCTGGCACCCAGGGTAGATAAAAAACTATAGGCTATCATGATCTAATTATTTTCAATTAGGCTTGCAATTCTCATACCAACACAGATGGCAAAATTAGAGACTTTTGTGATGGAGAATATTTCAAAAGTCATCCGTTGCTTGAAGTAGAAAATGCTCTCATGATTCATGGCTACTATGATGAATTTCAAGTAACTAATGCCCTGGGCTCAAGAACAAAGAACCATAAATTAGGTAAGCAATTGATTATTTGACAATATGAGTGATTGTATAAATATATACTATATGTGTATTTAAATTTTACTTCAGTTATATTAGAGTAAGATTAGTTACTGTATGTTAGATTAAGAGTTAGATTCTGGATAAACTCCATAAAAAGCATTCTCTTGTTTCAGACGTGGGACATCTGTATCATGAATAACAACAGGGGCATACTTTAGGGGTCTTAGCTGTCTCTGTGTCACTGACCATTATGTCGGTGTCTTTACCACTGTGCACAGTTCCTTTCATTATTTCTGATGCCCTTGATTTTCTTCTCCTTTTTGAAGAGCTTTCCATTTTTCTCTGTGCTTTCTCATCGCCTTGCACAGAAAGATTTAAATCTTTTTTCTAACCTTTTTAGTTTTCTCTTTATCTTCCTTGATCTCAATTCATCTTTGATATCTGGATCAGATTCTTCTTTGGCTTCTTTACAAGTCAGTGTAAAATTAAATGTGAGCAAATATTAGCCCATTATATGTCACATTGACCTGGCACTCATATGGGTATGCCTGTCGTTTGTGTATATCACCATACTCTGATACTCGTATCCCTAGGGATACGAGTATTCCTAGCAAATACATGATCAATGTTTAATACAACCAAGAACGACTCAATGTTGATTTATAGTATTGTTAAATTCCAATACTGTGTACTATACTTTTCCTTGTTTAAAAATCACAGCTTTGTCGGTAGAAGCATAGTATTTTGCAATATATTAACTACCAACACTGAGTCTTTCTCGGTTGTCAGATTTAAATTAATCATACGAGTTTATAAACATGTATGAACACGTGCGTTGATATACTTATGAATATTTATATACTATTATTCATGCACAATTTGTTTGGAAAAATTCGCTTCTAAATACAGTAAATATGCTACATACCGTGTTTGAACTTTTTGTTCGATTCGTCTTCCATTCCAACAAAGTAAAAATATCAAAAATGGTGCGATTTTTTCCAGCGGTTGGTTTGTGCCTCTGTGGTTTTAATGTAGTTGAGTAACAATACCAGCCTGATCTTGACACTTAATTTTTACAACGTCCTATTCCTTTAGTAGGAACGTAGCTTTTCGAGTGAAAATTCCTTTTGATGCTGACACTAATTGTGTTACAACATCTAATTCCTTTGCTAGGAACACAGGTTTCCATATTTACAGTAATTTCGAAGTAAAACAGTTAAAACTTGGTTGGAATTAGCTGTTTTTTCTCAGTGTTTTTAATTGGCAGAAATGATTATACCTGCTAACATCATGTAAGCATGTAATCATAAACTGTGCAGGATCATTAGGTAAAGAATTGTAAAGTAGAGTTTAATTGTAAAGGGTGTTTATAGTCATTTCTAACTGTTATTATCATATCCTAAATATTTCAGGTGCATTTTACTTCATTCTTGGAAACATACGGCCAGAATACTGATCTTCCATGAATTTAATCAACCTGTTCACATTGTGTAAGGTTGAACTTCTAAAGAAACATGGAATAGACCGAATTTTACAACCATTCATGAATGACATCAACACTCTTGAGTTGGTATGTTGCAATTTCAAAATATAATGGTGTTCTTAAATGCATCATGCCTAATACAACTGCTAGCAGTTCAAATGCCATTAAAAGAGAAAAGTTTGCCAGTCATACTAAAGTGGCAGAATTGAGGTAAAATTGAAGTGAATGAGTTTTGATTCCTATTTTTTCAGGAGTCTGGTTTGATGATAAAGGTTTATCGTTTTGAGAAAACCTTTAGAGGAAGCATTGGAACTTTCTCCACAGACAACCTGGGTGCCCATATGATTGGTGGCTACAATGAAAGCTTCAATTGTCTAAGGATTTGCCGTGTGTGTATGGCAACAAAGGATGATATACAAACAAGTGTCAGTAAATTTTGTTTAGTTAATATTTTGTTAATTGTAAGCAAATTGGGTACAATTCTAGAATACCCAGCTTCATAGGGTTAGGGTTGGGCTTTGTGTTACAGTTTGGGTCAGAGTTTATGTTAGGGTTAAAATGGTATTCTAGAATTATTCTGCAAATTGTTATATATGTATGCTCAAAAACATTTTATTAATAATAATCTGTATTTTTTTAAATTTGATTGACAGTTCAGTGAAGAAGAGTTCCAACTAAGAACAAAAACTGCCTATAATTGACACAGTGAGCTGGTCAGTGAAGATTCCTCCTTGTCTATGGCATATGGTGTTAAGCGAGCATCTGCATTGAACCAGTCTAAATTCTTCCATGTTGTTGATGGACTGGATTTGGACATCATGCATGATCAGCTGGAGGGTATTACTTTAAGATGCTCTTACAAAGATATGTTCTTAAAGAAAAAATCTACACCCTTGATATGGTGAACGAGAGAATTATCAACTTTGAATATGGAGTTGTTGATAGAAAGAATAGACCAAGCCCTCTGAAGCAGCAAGTCCTGAATACTAACTCTGCAACAATCAGCCAGACAGGTAATGTTGATTATGTTTTGCTAACAGCTGCTAATTCTTACTTGTTAATGAATAGTTGAATGGCAATTGTGAACCATCACTTTAAGCTTTGTAAGCTCATGTATATTGTACTTTGTTTAACCTCAGGTTACTTTATAATTAGTGACAATTATATAGTGACAGTATTACTTGTAGCTATCCAAATGTGGTGCTTGGCAAGAATGCTTCCCTTGTTGATTGGAGATTTGAGTCCACAAGATGAGAGTCACTGGGAAAATTTTCTCCTACTGTTAAAAATTGAAATCCTATTTGCCCCAACAAGCCGAGAGTTAGCAGCCTACCTTGCTGTACTAATAGAGGAGTACCTGGAGAACTTCAGCAAATTGTACACTAGATCCATTATCCCAAAGCAACACTACATGGTTCACTATCCCAGACAAATTGTGAGGTAGATTAAAATGAATTGCCTATGTGTGATAAATGTATTTGAATATGCGTTAAATTTTTCTAGGTTTTTTGCAGTTAGATAATAAAGCCTGGTTCACATTTGCTGTGTATTATGGGGTTTTGTTCTCACATATGTGAATATATAGAAATAGGGCAAATATTAGCAATGGTACAGAATTTACTTAATCATGTTGGCCAAAAAAGCCTTCCCTTATTCTTTCCAGGCTATACTGATGCTATACTCCTTTTATAAATAATGTTTCTTTAACACTATTAAAGGAGAGAGGGTTACTATTTCTGATGCTGGACTAGAAGAGCAACTTGGAGATGTAGAAAATCTGACACCAACATCCTTAGTGACAAAGTATGTAATATCAATCTAGAATTTTAACTATGCAGTCATGATGTATTTTAAACTGTGTGCGATAGTCAACAAACTGGTAGACTGTGGGTGATTCTCCCATCACACATGTGACATGGCAGTTCCATTGGTCTTTGTGGTTTTTTTGTCTGTCACAGCAAATTACTAGCAGTGTCACATATCTGATGGGAAAATTACCCTATATATATATGTCTATGGTACATAATAAGTATGCTTCTTATTTTTACAGGTGCAAATGGGTGTTAGTGGGTGGTACAAGGTACAGTGTTGGTTGTGTGCTGATCATGGCGTTGCACTATGGCATTCACACTTTTGGACTGGTGGAAAAGATTATGGTTGTAGCACAAAATGAAGATGTTATATTCCAATGCACGATTTTACAAGTGGTGAAACATGAAGAACATCTTAATGCCTGCCAAGTTTGCTTGAGTGAAGTAGTGAAATACATTATGAAAATCTTATAAATTTTCATCGACTTGGACTCCATAAAGGTTTTCAATGAAACAAAACTAAGAGTTTTGTTGTCCTTCGCTTTCGGGTTGACTACATATATAGTTAACCCACACGTGCCTGCGTGCGTGCGTGTGTGTGTACAAACATGGTCCCGCAGATCTTGTTTTAGTTGTTTAGCAGGCTGAGAGAAGGCCAGCTCGGCTTTCATTTAGTAAATTTGATTTTAAGCATTACAAACATTGATTTAACACCGCCTTTTACTTTGCTTTCGTCGCTAGAGGATATATCAAGAGTTTGGTTATACGCAGATTATACTGAACTTGTGTATGTGTGATTGTACGCAAATTTTAAGTAACTGTAGCAAGTACTAAATATCATTTGAGTAAATTTACTCAACCTATTTTGTATTTACTCGTGATTTGCGTAAAATTATGTGGCATTACTCAAACTGCTGAGTACAGCATCAACTTTACTCAGACATCGCATAAGTGTGATTTTACGCAACTGTTTGAGTAGAGTGTTACATGCAACAATTGCGTAAATAACACAATTTACTAACATTCTTTAAAATTACTCAAACTTTGAGTAAGATGTATGATTTACTCAAATAAATGTATTACGCTTACACAAAGTGTAATTTGATTTTTTGCAGTGTACTAATCTAAATAACAACCAACACTTTTTGCAGTTGTTAAAAACTATAAATTAAGTACAATTCATTCCCACATCTATTTCAGTGACAAAACCTAATATTTTTCTTAATTTGTACTTGTTTTCTAGTTTATTTCATTAATCATATTATTGAATTTTTTCATAACTACTGCAATGTTTGTTGGTTACAGCAACAATGAGAGAAAACAACAATGCCTACAGCTTCACTTTCAAATTATAATAAATAATACTACAATCCAGGCAAAAATTATGTGGACTGTAAGCTTTCTAAGGACAGCGTCACATCTGCCTAGCGCTGATTTTTATTAGTAATTACATTTCATTAAAAATGATCTTTTAAAAAAATGATATTACAGTGTTTACTGTTCTTTACTTGCTCTTATCAATGATTTGTTAATTACCACACTAACAATTTATTGTGGTTACTTAGTTTTGAAAAACTATGTTAATATTAATCTAAAACTGCAGAGAACACTGAAAAATTCGTTGTCTTGAGTGGAATTCAAACTCATAATCTTCGGTTTTCTAGACCGCCCCTCTACCAATAGGGTTTTCCCAGGACAACTGTGGCTTTTCATGAAAACGAGGCAGTGGTAAGTACACTGCAAATTGGCAGGTGCTTCCCGGCAATTTTCAAAACGGTGGATCAACAAGGACTGCAAGTATTTAAGACAGAGGAATTGAAGACGTGGCTTAAAGCTCGCATTTTTGGCAGTAAACAAGAATTGATTGCTTGTGTATCAAAGGCAAAACACAATGGTACTGAACTACTTGTTGTGAGGGAGATGAGACAGAAAAAAGAGAGAGAAAAGAGAAATGATCGAAAAACTTAAAACTTCCATTGAGGATCTTCCCCATCATATACTCATTAATTAGACCACAGATCTTTCAGGTCTGCCTGACATTTATATTGATGAAATTAAGGATTATCTTGTTTATGGTAAATGCAAATTCTAGGTGAAAGAAGATATGAATTGTCTAAAACAACTAAAAGCTTTCAAGTTCTTTAAAGATGGGCATGTGCAGGACATCAAATTTAGGGACATAAGTGTAGCTAGCAATTATTGCTTTGTTAAAGCAAAGATCAATGCACACAGATCGCATCTATGTGTTATTACTGCATGGCAGGGTAAGCAGCAACATGCATTTTTTTTATTATGTTGTTATGATTTTTATTGTCCTAGTTTAACATATGTTGGAATTTTAATCAATAAATTTGCTTCCATTTGTAGGCTAGGCGAAGCATGCAATCATGTTGCGGCCTTACTATTTGCACTTGAAAATTATGTAAAGATAATTGATCCTGAGGATAAAGACATCCATGCATATTTTGAAAGTCATACCAAGCGCCTTGGGCTGTTAAAAGTGTTTGAAAATCTTTTCTGCCCAGATTGGACTAAAATGTCCAACCACCCTTACTGAGTTCAGAAAAATTCAGCCTTTCTAACCAGTCTTGGACATAAAGATCCAATGATGATTTGCAATTTAGAATCAGATGATAATGTGCATACAAAGTGCATGGGAACAAGAACACTCCCCTGGCAGACAGAAGAATAAAATCTTGATGATTTAAGGTACAATAGTTTAAGATGTTGTCCAAGAAAAAGGAAGCATTGACAACTCCAGATCAGTATCGTTTAATTAGAAAGTACAGGCGTTTTAATTCTTTTGAAGATTTCAACAAAACCATTTCTTATGCTATTAATGGAAAGGGGAGGTAATGAACAATGTTGCTTTTGTTCAATATTACTTTGGCAGTGGCATAGTAATGCCGTCCACAATAGTGCATCTTATAAGAGCACCACTCCATCAACAAACGCTTTCATAAAGGATGTACAAAAAAATGTTCATTGGTGGCATTCAATTGTGGGTTCAAGTGTACACATAAGTCCTCAAACTTCTCTGTATTAGCTAAACTACCTAGTTTATCGATAAGTTTTATTATAGTGATACCTAATTTTACACTCACACTCTTGCTAATGTCACACTCACAAATAAATCAAAGATACAGTGTGGTAGTTGTCAGTAATTAATGGGATAGCCACGGTTTGTTAACACTGCTGCACATCTTTTTGGCACGCTCTCTACAAGCTTTTTGAAGGTATTCGACACTCAGGCTTTCCCATTTCTCCAATAAACATTAAAACAATTCATCCTCGGTATTGCACTGACATGTATTGAGCTGGCGACTTAATTCAGATCAAGGATTCTCGATGGGGTTTAAATCTGGTCTGTGCACTGGCCAAGAAAGGACCTCAATTCCTTGGTTTTGAAGATAATTCTTCATGAGATTCGATGTATGCTTCCGGTGGTTATTGTGTTGGAATATAAAATCATTTCCATTGAGGTGTCTGGCACAGGGTTGCATGTGGTGGTGAATAAGGATCTGACGGTATTGCTCTGTTTTCTCATGGTAAAAAGAACCAACGGCCATTCCACAAAAAGTATCCCCATACTATAATTTTTTTGTCGTGCTTCACAGTTCCCTGCAGGCATCAAGGAGAAAATTTTTCATTTGGTGATTATTGCAGCGTAGATGGAAAGGGGACTCATTGAACCAAATGACTCTTTTCCATTCTTCCAGTGGCAGGGTTGGCGAGAAAACTCAATGCTTATACACCGATTTACTTGGCTTACAAATGGCTTTTTTGTTTTTTGCACTTTGTTATGTTGCACTCATCAAGACGACGTTGTACTGTGCACAGAGATTATTCGACATCATTAACGTGCACACTAGCTTCATTAATTATTAGATATATCATTGACATGAACATTTTCTAAAGGATTCCGACGCATTTTTTACAATAGCAGCTCATTTGTTTTTTTGTTTTCATTTGACAAGCTATTTCAACAACTTGTTCTGCGTGTTTGATCATGGTATCAAAACACTCGAAAGCAATGAATCTCTCGGAGCTTCACCACTCGTTGTTGAAATAGTACTTTAGTTAGTCAGTTAGTTAGTTAGTTAGTTAGTTAAAGCATTTATTTAATCATGGTATAAAAATACAGCAAAAGCTAATAGGGTCGTGAATATATCTACGCATATATATATACTTATATTAATATCTAAATCTAAAATGTTACTAGTTTAATGTTACTAATTGTACTGAAAATGAATAAATAGAGTTTCAATGAAACACTGAGTCTCTTAGTTCTAAATTAGCTATAGACCTTGAGAACTGACTACTATTTTCTATTTCTCTTGTCTCATTTTTAAAGTTATTCCACAAGACTGAACCCTTGTAGCTAATTCATTTTTTCATCATTTCAGTCCTCACTCTCGGTAGACTTAAACAATTCGTTTCTCTTAAATTATACCGAAGTGAACGCTTTTCTAACAAATCAATCATAGTTGTTGGAACAGTTTGATAATAAATTTTTTGAACCAGTTTCGCCAGTGATTCCAGATATATTTGCTTTAATGTTTTCCATTCATGGACTATTATTACATCATTTGTCGGCATGTTCCAATCCAGGCAATAGATCATTTTTGCAGCTCTCACATGCATTTTTTCAAGTTCATCAAATAAAGACTTGTTACATGACCCCCACAAGACAATGCCATAGGTCAGTGATGGAAATATGACCTTATGATAGAAATCAAGTCTGACTTTCTTCAGTAAGAAATACAAGGATTTTAAAAGGTTAATTTTCTGAGAAAATGCTTTCGTTAAATCCAACACATTTTTTGACCATTTCAGTTCATCATCCAACTCCAAAGCATTGTTTAGGCACCAAACCCAAAACTTACCTAAGATCTCATTTAGCTTTAACGACACTATGTCTACAGTGTGTCCAATCACGTAAATGGTTGTGTTGTCAGCAAACATTTTGATTTCCCCATCTTCCTCTACTATGTTTGGTAAACCATTGCAGAATAAAGCAAATAGCGTGGGACCAAGCACGGATCCCTGCGGAACCTCGAATTCCATATCCATTGTTTTAGAATCTTGACCATTATTTGTTTCCTGTTTGTTAGATAATCTTTTATCCACAGCCATAATTTGCCAGCAATGCCTAATTCCTGAAGTTTTACTAAGAGTAAGGGATGTGAGATTGAGTCAAAAGCCTTCCTCAGGTCTACAAAAACTACGCTGACTAACTTCCTTTTGTCTAGAGCACGTCTCTAACGTTCAGTCATAGTTATCAACAGTAATATAGTTGATGAGGCCTTTCTATATGCCCACTGGTGTTTGCTATTTAACCCATGCTTTTCTACATGCGATGTTATGCTTGATGCTACACTCGACTCTAAAATTTTACCAGGCAGACATAACAATGAAATTGGGCAATAGTTTGTCTTTTGCACAACTTTTTTGCCCAAGAATAGCTGAGGCCATACTTAGCACTCCAACCAGCACCAAGAGAACCAAGGATCCGTTGACTGTGACCAACCTTCTGTTAGGCTTTCTTATTCATGTCCTTTCTTTTTAGCAGTATCCATCCTGAGCAATGCTTTGTGTCTATTTAACTATTATTTTGATTTTAAATGTAGTTGTTTATTAACAAAATATTGTGGGACAGTTATTAGTGACCCAAAACCAGAGTATTTGTTTTTCGGGAAAATACCACATATACATATAAGATAAGACAGTTGAAATTTATTTTTAATATTACACCTATGAACATGTAAAGTGGTGTATAAGTAATGTGAATCTAACGTACTTATGAAAAAAGTTTACATAGCCATTCTGGTAATATAAAACAGACTTATAAAACAATTAATGAAATTTTAAATAAATCTTTAAATAAAAACAAAAGTATTAAAATAAAGACTGAAAATGGTGAAATGCTAGATGAAACATCTATTCTGGATACATTTAATAAATACTTTGGAGATTTCAATATTAAAAGGGTAAAAAAGACAAAATCCCTGGATCTGAAAATAGATGAGTCTTTGAGCTGGAATGCACAGATTGATTACTTTACAATGAAAGTTACCTCGGCACTTGCTAGTCTTCGACAAGTGCGAGATACGGTTGATTTCTCTGCCTTAATTATCATATACCAATTGCTAATTCAGCCGTATTTCAATTACTGTACACAAATAAAGGGCTGTCTTGGTGCTACATTATCGAATAAACTGCAGAAACTCCAAAATAGAGCATTTCGTATAATTACTAGAGAGACTTGTACAACAAAACAATTGCCATTCTAAGTAAATTAAATATTCCAAATCTTGAGCAAAGACAAAATCAACAACTTTCTATCCTCATGTACAAAATAAGAAATTTGTTCCTGACTACTTAGGGAATATATTTACAAATACCTGTGACATACATGATCATACTAGGCAGTCAGATGTTAATTTGGTATTACCAAAACCAAGAGCAAATTATATTAAATGCGGAGTAATTTCAGAATACCTGGCCAAATGTTCGTGGTTTCTTTGGATCATGAGACATGGCTACATTTCTTCTATCTGTGTCTTTTCCGACCACATGCTACGTGGCTACATGACTACGCAGCTACATGGCTTCGTGGCTACCTGGGTGCGTGCCTACATGGCTACGTGCAATATCTATGGCTATCTTAGTATCTGACTACCAAGAGGGAGTGCGTAGCACGACAATCATTACTCGCCCTTCGGGCTTGCGCTTTAGCTAAATTTGGTGAAGTAGATACAGTCTCAGCGAGTGAGAATAGTCTTAAATATAATACCTTTTGCTATAAAGTTTAATATAGCAAAACAGTGCGCTTACGTCTAAGTCAACTGTGACATATTTGCTAGTTATATGAGTATGGGGATACTCAAAATACGTGGGTACCCATATCACTGTGACACCGGTTGGTATCACACAACAAACAAAAATATGATAAATCAATATTAGTTTATGTAGCTACATTATGCATGGTACTTATACTGTAGCCACGTAGCCAGTAGCCATTTGCTACACAGCGTCTTCTCACCTGCCTGGTATTCTAAAGTTATCCCAAAATAAACAGTGTGTTTAATATCATTCCTGTAGCCGAGTAGCCAGGTAGCCATGTAGCCACACATAAAATTTACTATACTTTGATGGCCAGGTATTCTGAAATTATGCCTTAAATGCTCCTTTGGCTATACAGGTGCAGAAAATTGAAATGGATTGCCCAATAGCCTTAAAAAATCAGAAAGCATAACCATTTTTAAATCATTACTAAGACGTGATACGAGATAATAGAGTATACTTGTTAATAATTGTAAGTCATTTAAATAAATGACTAGGCTGTTGAAATTGTTTCCAACCCTTTTATTTATGCTGATGACACTATACTTTTCCAAGTTGTTAACGATGCCCATGTGTCCACTGTTAAATTAAATGGAGACTTGGATAGAATCTCTGACTGGTCAAAGAAATGGCTTGTTACCATGAACCCGACAAAGTGTCGAAGTTTAGTTTTCTGTCTTAAACGTGACAAGCCAGTTCATCCTCGTTTATATTTGAGTGGTTCACTTTGGGGCGCCAAGTGTAAATTTATTATTTAGCGAATATTTGTTCGTATTTTTCATTATTTATAAATAAAGAGTGTAGAGCAAGATATTTATTTATAAGTAATGGACGTTTACATCTTTAATTATCTATATAATTGGTTGCACAAACATCATTGTTTATAAATAATGCACATGTTTGCCTCATTATTTATAAATTATAACCGTTTTTAAATTTATTATTTACATATAATGAAGTGCATTGTGCTGCATTTTTATATATGTGTTTTACATATAAGTGCCGCAATGCATTATTTACATATAACTAAATTAGGATTTGCCACCAATTCATTATTTACATATAATAAATTTACGAACGGCGGACGTGTCATGCGTTAAGTGTAAATTTATTAAATTAAACTTGTTGATGTATATTCATTTATTGTTTTGCACAGAAACTCTATCCCTTCCAATAAAAGCTCTGGGTCTACCAGTCATGTGAAGTTTACATGGTTTACATCACCACAAAGTAAATTTTGTTGATTTATTTTTTTTGGTTTGCATAGAAACTCTATCTCTTCCAATAAAAGCTTGACAAACAACCTTATTGGTGAATGAAGGTTCACTTCAAATTGGACCAGTTTTGGAGGTAAGCTTTTTTCACACCCTGTGTAGTATCACATCTATGTTATGTTAACTCTGAGTCTTTAAAGGCCGGCTCACACGGTGCGACGTGTCGCATACGATTCTGATTTTGGCGTATGAAATTGAGTAAACGTGTGCAAAGATGTCATAATTTAAATTTTGCCTGTAACTGATGAACAGAAAAAATGGCGCTAGCAGTAGTTTTCATACACTAGAATGATAATCGCATGAAACATGTTGTATCATGTGAGCGGGCCTTAATATGTACATACAAGATAATACTGATCTGTACCAGTCATTTTGACAGTCATGTAGAAAATAAAATTTACTAGTCACAAAGAATATTCTACCAGTCATGTGTAGTTTAGAAGGTGAAAATTAACCTCAATACACAATTTGCATGGTAGACTAAATTTTAATGTAAGTGAAGCAAAAGGAACCATTTTCAGCTCAAAAGTGGTAACAATTTCTGCACGTATAAATACAAACATATACAAAATTGACAAAAATTGCAAGGCTATATTTTCCAAGCTTTACAACATTTTGCAACCAAACTTTGTAATTTTACTATTTTCATTATGTTCTTTCCAGGAATTTGCGGTATTCTGACAGGACATTTTGAAAAATTTCGGGGTTTTGAAAGGTTTTTTTAATGGGACATTTTGTTATAATTTGTCATGCAGTCATGAATTTTTTGTGATGCAGTCATGGTTAGGGTAGAGGATTGGGTTAGGGGCTAGTTTATTTTGTGATGCATGACATGAAAGCATAACACAAATTTTACAGCTAGACAGTTAATTTGCTTTTTCCTTTGCAAATTACCGACTTTTTTTGCTTATAAACTATTCATTATATATTAAACTAGTGATTAATTTTAAAAATATGCAAAATGTAATTTTATATTGTTAGTACGGTACCATATTAAGGCATATATCAGCATGGCCCTTACTGTACATACAATAAGGTCTTGATGTTGCCCAAAATGCAGTTATTAAATGTTACAATACAGTAATTAATTTGAGCTTTAATAAATTTTTTATTCAGACTGAGACAACTGTGGATGATGCACTTGTGGTTGTTGAGATGAGTGTGGATAAAATTAAGGAAAAAAAAATGTATTTATAGAAATGGTTCACATAGTTATCATGACAAGATGAATAAAGCTTCATTTGAACTGTGCCTAAATAATCCAGCATTGTGCAACACCAAGCAGCAGCTTATGGACATGTGCAGACAAAAATTGGATAAAGAAGGTTACAGTTACAGCAAAAAGAGGTCAAGTTCGAAGGTTTTTGGTTCTGAGTCAACAGAGAATAGCTGTGTTACCAAAAAGAAAAAGATGTCTGCGGACATTCGTGCTAAACGGCTGGAAGAGCTCACTGCAGGTATCAGTAGTCTTGACAAAAGAACGAAGCTTCTAGAGAAGCAAAAAACTAGAGATGAGCAGTTAAAGCAATATTTGAGAGCTTTTTCAATGGAAGAAATTGCGAAGATCCGCTCAGAAAAAAGGAAAAAGGAGGAAGAGGTTATGTTAATACAAAAGAAACAAGCAAAGGCAACATGGTACAAGCAAAAGTATTCTTCAGCTTCATCATCTTCTGACGAGAAATGCAAATTTTGTCCATTGTCTACCTTCTGGGCCAAGAAGAACATGGTTACTGTTGATGAAGCAGCGAAGAAAGTTGAGGAATCAGTTACCACTGCTCCTGATATTCAAGTTGTTGAAGCTGTTTCTGACACTTGTTCTGATGAAACTGCAAATGACGCTGTCAATGACAAGTCTAATTTTTTGTAACTAAGGACACTCCAAATTCGAGTGATTAGTTATACACATTATATTTCACATCTCTCTTCTTGTTTATCTGATATTTCAAAGTATAAAGTTCAAAATGGTCTTAATGTTTCGTTGGTAAACAACCTAACATTGTCACAATTCATTGATGCACGGAAGCAATACTGTCAAATGAAACATGAACAGAATGGTGATAAAAACTGTTCAAATTGCTGTGCATTTATTTTATTTGCTAATTATGTCCTCAAAGATGGGGTTGTTGAATTAAAGTTGGCTTTTACTGAGAACTTTCCGCACATGAAGTACATAAGTTCAAAGGCAGTAATGCTGCTAATGCAACTGCCGATAATAATAATGGGACTTACACTTTCTGGTCCTGGATCACAAAAATTATATGTGATGGAATTTAAACCAGGGATTGATGCCCAAAAGCTTGTATTCATTGTGAAACAATTTTTGCAGTCTAAGAAAGCACAAACGAAAGATAAGCTACCATCTAAAGAGAAGCTAGAAGCCTTATGCCAACCTT
Organism: Muricea muricata; assembly: GCA_963855995.1. NCBI lineage: Eukaryota > Metazoa > Cnidaria > Anthozoa > Malacalcyonacea > Plexauridae > Muricea > Muricea muricata. The sequence continues at coordinate 67,231,587 of OY979716.1, forward strand.
GCAAGCAGTGATCATTTGATTATCAAAATGGTTGTTTGTTCCAAGCTTAGTGGGAAAGAAGCACAGAAACGGTATGGGGTACAAAATATCAACTCAAAGAAACAGAAGATTAATGATGCCATTCAAAGAGCAACTGAAATAGGGAATGTAATCTTAGAGCTGGCAAGTCTGAAAGAAAAGGCACTTCTACATACTGTTGGCTATGATATTGATTCCTCTAGTGATTCAGAAGATGAAAGTGACCTTAAAGAAGTTGAACAACTTGACTGGATTTCCTCATCAGAAGATGAAATTGATAAAGATCAGGTAAATGTAGAACAGTGTGATATGGCTACGCTACATGGTCGCAATGTTGATGCAAAGTTTATGCATCCCAAAGTTTAGATCCAAAAAGCTCACAAAAAAAGTGTATCAACAAATATATCCCCTTCACAAGAAACACTTGTTCGGATTTTGAGGGAAAACAATCTTAGACTGGTTCAGTTTTGTCAGGGAACTCCAGAGTATGTTTTTCTTTTCAAGCAAAGAAGTTGTTGATCAAATTTTCGTCGACTTTGCTGGATGTATCTCTTCTAGTGACCTCAGTGCTACAGAGAAACAATTGGTCGAAGTCAGTTGACAAGCTTATTTGGAAGACTTGCACAAATTAGCAACAAGTGATGACCTGTTTGCGACGGACTCGGAATCTGAAGACGGAGACTGGCTTGAAATAAAGGACATTTTGTCAGAGGAAGCAAAAGTACAGTTACAGAAAGAAAGGAAAAGAATCACAAGGGCTGCAAAAAGGCAAACGTCCAAAAAGATAGAACAAGAAGCAATACTACAACGCAAGATTCCCAAAAAGGTTTCTACAATTTTAACAAAATACCCTGACATTGGAGAAAAAATGGAAGCTTTTGTTCAGAAGCACAGAGTAGGTGCAGATCAATGGCAGAGAACAGGTGTTTTTACTTTTACAAGTAACAAAACCACCAAAGGTTACATACAAGAGGCTACAAGAGCACCTACAGAAGGAATATAACACAATGATATCATATGGTACCATGATCATGTTATGTGCTGTTAGAAACAAGAGAAGAATCTCTGCTCAGCGATACAAAGGCGTCGCAGCAATTACTTGCCGAAGGGCTTGGAAGGGCTTTGATGTTAAGTTTAATCCTGATAGCCACTGGTCATACAGCTTTTATAAAGGACTAGATGTTCTACAGTTTAAGGATGGCACAGATAAACTAATTTTAAACAGAGATGACCAAGCAGGCTTCTGCCTTGACAGCACATACACACATAAGAACCACAAGTCAGTTTGCATCGAGGGAGATCCTGAAATTACAACACATTGCGATTATGTGAGCAAGCATGGTGGTCAAATTCAAACATCTTCATACTTGTTCATGAAGACAGAAAATACTGGCCAAGTCTCGGTGGGACTTGTGAAAGCACCTGGAATCCTTCATGACAAGACGCCTACACAGCACCTTTCTGACCTGTACAGCCTAAAAGAAAAACCAGACATGGATTCATGTTTCCAAGGAAAACGTATCGATTGCATCAGAGTTGACGGCGGCGGTGGTGATGAGGGTCCTGAGCATGTGGAAGACTGAGTGGCATCTTAAAGAACAGAAAGAATTGACATTGGTAACCACAAGGAGCAGTGGGTCCAGCTGTCACAATCTTGTTGAACTTCAGAATGGCATTGTTGGTCGTGCATATGCAAACCTCTTTTATACCATCAACATTGTGTGGACAGACTGAGACAGAGGCAGAAGTATCTCAAGAAAGTTGCAGGAGAACATGGAAGCTGCACTGCAAGTATACTGGACAGAGCCAACAATATACTCTGATGCGTGCGTCGAAAATGAAAGATGAAAGGGAAGATTTACTAGAAGATTTTGGAAGAAGAGGGGTAACAAGTGTCACAAGGTGGAGCTTAAAAAGAAGAAACTGGAGATGTATCGCTACTTTGAAAGTATTTGGAATTTACGCGAGCGACACATGGTGAAAAACCTGCCAAGTGAGTATGTCTTTGCTCTTAAAGCATGTTACAACGTGAAATGCAGCCATCCCGTATGTCCTGTCACTGGAAGCTCGTGATTTACTGGAGGAATGTCATACCTACCCTCCTAGCACAGTCATGAAAAATGTCTTCAATAAAGCTGAAAAGGAGAAGCAAAAACTTTCCTCAGTTGAGGTAGAAGAACTTGCAAGGAAAACTCTCCTTAGTACCGAAGAAGTTAAAATGTGGATCACACATTTGTCTTTGGTAAAGAAATGACGGCAAGAGGGTGCGGCGAAGGGGGGGTGTCGGAAAAATTCTTGCTTCAGAATTGGTTTTCACGACAAATCACGCTGGTCTCAAAATCTGATATATTATTTATTCTTCAAAGACGACAAGACCCAAAACTACAACACGCATTCGCTACCAAAATCTCAACCCCCCGCTAAGTTAGTAGGATAATTATTTACATTTGGAATAAATTAAGTGTCTTTCGCACACACTCCCCCATGTAGATCCTTTACGAGGATGTACATGTCTAACATAAAGTTCCAAGTATCTAAAGTTCAATAAATGTTTATAATCTAGTTCCAAATGTTTGTTCAATCTTCTTCGTATGAAATTTGATGAATTCGTTTCTTTGCTTCAACCGCAGCTGCTCTCGTCAGTCTTGGGAGAAATTCTGGGGCCTTCGGGTTAAGGTGTTGTCGTGGTTGTCGATCACAAGACAATTCAAGTGGGTGTAAATGTTGAACAGCTCGTTCGATTGTACCCTTTCCAGTTTTCAGTACTGCTCCCCATGTAATGTTATCTTTTCCAGTTATCAATCTGGTTACAATCGCTAATTTCCAACGGTTTCGTGGTTGATCTTTATCGTGCACAATAACTACGTCGCCAATCTTCGGATATGACTGCCCGTTCCGGCACAAATTCCGGTGTTGTTCACGAAGGCTTCTCACGTACTCCCTACTCCATCTTTTCCACATGGCAGACTTGCAATTCTTCAGAATCCTTGCCCGTTCCCTCAAATCCTCTCCCTCTGTCTGTTGCGTCTCGAGCTCTGGAAGGTAGCTTGGGTTAATTTGAAGCATCGAGTTTGGTGTGAGAACTGGCGCTTGAATGTCTTCTTCTAAATATGAGAGTGGACGATTGTTCATGGCAACTTCAACGTCTAAAACTACTTCTTCCAACTCCGACCACTTGAGTGTACCATTCCCGATTGACTTGTGAAAGGCCTTCTTAAATAATCCGATCAGTCTCTCGAATTGGCCCCCCACCAGGGGGCCCTGCTTAAATTGAACCGCCATTTAATTTCTAACTTCGCGAGATAGTCATTAAACATTTCGTCTTTCCTGACCTTTTGCAACCACTTTGCCGCAGCCTTGAATGTGGACCCGTTATCTGAGTAGACTAGTTCTGGTCTTCCCCTTCTCGCAATAAATTTCTTAAAGCAGATTATAAATTCCTCCGTCTCTAATGATCTTACCAGCTCTAGATGCACGGCTCTAGTTAGGCTACATGCGAACATTACCAGGTATGATTTCTTTTCTTTCTTGCCTTTATCATGATACTTAATTGGACCCGCAAAGTCGACTCCCAACACTTGAAAGGGCGCTGTTCCTTGGGTTCTGCTGCTCGGAAGTTTCCCAGGTGGTGGTGTTTGAAACGCTTTTGTTTGAAATCTTTTGCAGCCTTGGCACTTTGATCTTATTTTCTTGACACACTGACGCAGTCGCGGAACCCAATGATGTTCTCGTATTTTTGCCATTGTCATACCGACGCCGCCGTGCAGAGTTGAAATGTGGGCTTGTCGGACCAAGGATGACGTGAATGGATGATTGTCAGGTAAGTAGATTGGGAATTCCCCATGTATACGACCTCTACACTCAAGGATCCCTTCGTCGTTCGGCTGAAGATTCAAATGCAACTGGTCAGCTTCAAAACGTGAATCTTGTCTCGCAACGAGTTGAGCACGCTTTATCCACCAAGATTTCGTTTGCTGGATTTCTTCGGTAGCGAGTGGACCGCTCGCTCTCTCCCCGGGCTTCGTTCTGCAGTTACTAATAAACCGTTGTATCCAGGCCCCAATACGTAGGACTTTAAACAGGTCGTATTTATCCAGTAACTGGTCGAACTCGTCGCTTTCAACGGATGTTACTGCTAGAATCTCTCGTTTCACTTTCGCTTCAGCTCTTGTTTCGGCCGTTGCCTCTAAGGTGACATCTGCGGGCCACTCCGAACGGTTGCTCAGCCATGTAGGGCCTTCTGTCCACAAGTGATTTTTCACGACACTTCCACCGCGACTTCCCAGGTCTGCAGGGTTTTGCGACGTTGGCACATGATGCCAAACCACTTTGTCATGCTGTTGGATCTTCTGGACCCGATTCGCAACGAATTGTCTGTATTCACCTTTACCTCTGATCCAAAACAGCGCAACTGTCGAGTCGAGCCAACAATGGGTTTCCACTTGAAAATCACTGAGTACCCTCGCCACATTTGAAACAAGGTTCACGGCCATGTGACCGGCCACCAATTCTAAACGCGGGATAGTTAGGTTACGTTTCGCAATTCGAGACTTGGCGCAGACAAGTCCTTGTGTTACTTCATCCCCTTGATAAACGACTGCATATACTGCTGCACACACTCCCTGCGAGCTTGCATCACCAAAGCTGTGTAACTCGATTGCAGTCACTGCGACATGATACAGCGCAAGAGGTCTGGGCACTGTAATTTCTTCCATCAACGAACTTTGCCACACCTTCCATCGATTCAGGAGTGGTTCTTGTAGTTGCGCATCCCAAGATATTTTACCGTCACAAATGTCCCGATAGAGTAACTTTGCTACAAGCATGACTGGTGATGCAATGCCTAAAGGATCGTACACCTTGGCAATCTCAGAAAGGATCTCTCTTTTAGTTGTGCAATCTTTCACCGTTACTCTTACACTAAAGGTATCACCGTCCCTGTCCCACGGTAGTCCCAGCAATTTACCACCAGGTTCTCCCCCTCCGAGCTGTTGTTTGGCATATGTCACATTCTCAGCCGATGATTCACCATCCCCTTCAAGTTCCTTAGCATTAGAGTGCCATTTGTGAATGGAAAATGTCGCGTCTTCGAACACTTCTGATGCCGTAACTTTCTTTCCAGCCGTTTCTTCCACCGTAGTACCACCAGTCATTAAGTCGTCCACATACAGACCTTCGCATAATTCTTTCGTAAGCTCGGGGTACCGGTCTTTCCAGAAATCGAGATGATGGTTAAGAACTCCCGCTAGGAGAAATGGGGAGGATGTTAGGCCAAATAACACCCTTGTGAACCGATAAACTTTAAACTCTTCGCTATTCGGTTCCTTCCAATGGAAACGTAAAGAGTCCCTCTCTTCCTGCTTAATACGTATCTGCAAGAATGCCTTCCTGAGGTCGCCCGTGAGGAGGACTGGATTGAATCGTGACTTGACTAGGATGTCCCAAATTGGTTTTGTAGGGGCGGCCCTGGGTGGAGACAATCATTCAACGAGGGTTTGGTGGCATCTTCCCTTGCGGACGCATCGTAGACGATACGAACCTTCGTGCTCTCAGCTTCTTTCTTCACCACCGCTTTGTGAGGCATGTAGAACTCATTCCCCGTGGGTACTTTAGGTGCCACTTCGATTATGCCTTGCTGTAACTTCTCTTCGATAATTGCATTGTATTCTTCGTACAGGTCATTCTTCTTCAGCCGCTGGATTAAGTGTCCAAGCCGTTTCTTGCTACCCAATTCGTTCGTCGGTAGAACTGGATGACTGCCCTTCCAGGGCAAGCCCGTTTTATACCACCCGGCTTCGTCTCTCTCTAACGTCTCCTTAAATTCTGTATAGACAGCTTGCTGATCATTTTCGTTAGTATCGGCCAGTCCGAGCACGTCGAGGGCGCAGAGTTGCTCGTAGTCGTTAGAGGTTGATTGGGTGAATAGTACCGGAGGAGCCTTGTCTTCTTTCCCTGCAGACATAATCGTCCATCCCAGGAGAGTCTTTTCTGCCGTTGGTTGTCCAGGCAGTCCCACCCTTTGTGCTGCTCGTGTTTTGACTGCCGCGTACTCACTCGCACCAAGAACTACATGAACGGGGATCTGATCTCGGTTTTGTGGATCATCATTGACTTTAACTCCCTCCAGATGAGAATACTTTTCACAAAGTCCTTTGAAGTTTGGATTGTTTATCGTCATAAGCTGTGGTCTGTGGACTTTACAAAGCTCGATATCCATGTCGAATTTGCCATCGATTGATTTAAGATTTGCTGAATATATCTCTACTTTGGTCGTTGTAGAAGACAACATCATATCCACTCTTCTGGTCATGACTTGCTTTGGTTTTCTGTTAATTGCATCAATTAGTTTTGCCGACGCATACGAGCTTCCAGCTCCTGTATCTAAAAGGGCATGCGCTTTGACGCCATCGATTTCAACCAACACCGTAGGGTAGATTACTTGTTGGTCTTCTTCTCTATGTGCAGCCAATGCTGGCTTGGGTTGCTCGGTTTCACCACAAATCGAGGTGTGATGTCTTTTACCACAGTTCTTACACTTTGTTGTACTTCGACATTCTGATGCTCTGTGCGCTAGCCCGGTGCAGTTGAAACACGCTTTCTTCTTAACCAAAATTGCTTTGCGTTGGTCAGCTGTTGTAACCGAGGTACAGGCTGCTGATCGATGGTCATGGCTATCACAGTAGATGCAGGGACGTATCTTGCTCGGCTGTTCGGCTTTAGCTTGCGTCTGATAGTAACCTTGAACGTGGCTTCGCCGATCTCGTCTCTTAGATGGATCATCTGATTTCACTTCTTCAGTTAGTGGATTCCGCCTGGTCCAGAGCTGTAAAGCTTCCGTAAATTGGACGAAGTTCCATTTTTCCCATGAAGAGTCACTTCGTACAAGATCGCCTCTTATTGCCGGTAGCTTGTCCAATACCATCGAGACTGTTCCGTTAATAGCATCGAGTTGTTTCAGGGTTTCTAAGGATTGTACGCAGTAGGATAATTTTTCGTAGAAGTCGTGTATTTTCTTAGTGTTAGCTGTGGCAATGTGTGGTAGCTCCAATATTTCTTTCACGAATGTTTTCACTACTTCACTTTCTTTCCCAAATCGATCCTTGAGAATAGAAATTGCTCGGTTGTATCCTTCTGAGGTATGTGGTAGCGCTTCTATTGACCTTTTTGCTTTTTCACACAACAGTTCCTGCAAATAAGCAAACTTATTCACCGGAGATATGCTCGATTTGTCGATTGTCTCTGAGAAAAGATTCCAAAATCTTGGCCAATCCCCATAGGTACCATTGAATCTCGTTATATGAAGTTTTGGGAGCTTCGCTTCGACCTTCAGGTCACTTCCGCTTTCATGCGCTTCTATTTCCGGTGTATTTTCAGATTGTAATTTCATCTTAGCTTCGAATAATTTTAGCTCAAATTGTACCTGTTTTTCACGTTCTATTTGTTCTCTTTCCGCTTTTTCTTCGAACTGAATCATCTCCTTTCTCGAATCTTGATCTTCTAGCCATTGCTTTAAAGTTTCAACCATACTGTCAGCGTTTTCCATCGCGTTTTCTACAGTGCTATTCCACTGCCCTTGTTCCCTTCGCAATCTTCTCTGCTTCGACCGTTAATCGCAGTTTGTTTACTGTAGCTATAGTTTCTTTTAAACTGTCTACGTGTCTGTCAATCACTCGTTTTTTGTTTCCCTTTAAAACTGCATCACTTTTGTCTGTCGCCATTTGCAACTGTGTCAATTTCGTTTTCAAGTTTGTATCGTTGTCGGCCATCGCTATTAAACAAACTGTAAAATGCTGCTTGTTTGAATTAAATACTAACTGGTTCTTGACGTCCCATCGGGGGTGCCACGTGTCGGAAAAATTCTTGCTTCAGAATTGGTTTTCACGACAAATCACACTGGTCTCAAAATCTGATATATTATTTATTCTTCAAAGACGACAAGACCCAAAACTACAACACGCATTCGCTACCAAAATCTCAACCCCCCGCTAAGTTAGTAGGATAATTACTTACATTTGGAATAAATTAAGTGTCTTTCGCACAGGGGATCAATTGACTAGTGCATAACAACTTGATGTACAACATATTGGCATAAAAATACAAAAATATTTTATTCCATAAATTCCTTGTATTTCCATTCTTCCTTGTGATTTTTCCATGAAAGTCAACTTTAATGAATTTCATAAACATACAACACCCTTGGTATGGCCAAAGCAGGGGGGGAAGGGTTGAAGTGACTGGTGAAAAATTTCATAGCATTTTATAAACAGATTAAAATGAAAATTCAAGTGTAAAAATATGAGGTGCTAGTCTATGATTTGAATGGCCTTACAAAATTGTCAAAATTGAGTGTGGTGATAAGCACAAAAAATTTTAAACACACAATACCAGAAATCTGTTCAGGCTGCATCAACATATGAAGGCTGAAAAGGATCATAATTAACTATCAAATTATGTTTTTTGATGTCTACTAAATTATGTTGTGAAACTTGCCGAACATAATTCGACTTTCAAAACACCGAACATAATTTGTATTATACTGTTGAATCATACAATGTTTGGATAGAGGACTGGACCCTCACGGATCGAGCCATTTCCCACCTTATAATTAATTTGTGCAAAACAAATATGGCAGACGGTTCAGCCACACAAGAATGTGGAAATCCTAGCGAAACGGAAATAAAAGAGACCAACAAAAGCGCAAAGGCTGTTAAACTTCTGAGGGAAGTAACTCAGCTTTTATTGGATGAAAATGATTTATCGCAACAGGATAAAAAAGAGCAACAAGCGCCACTTGATCGAGCACCAGAAGGAAGTGATCAGATTCTTCATAGTCAGCCATCAGGACATCATGGTCGACAAATGTTACCTGGTCAAGTTGGGGCTTCCAGTGTTTAAATAACTTTAGACAAATTTTGCTCCTTATGAACCCCCACATAAAATGGCTCTTCAATCCACATTTCAGCCTTGATATAAACATCAGAAACAAAAGCCAAAGCAAACCAAGTTATTCTTCCAGGCAAAGAAAACATGAACGCATGAATTTTTTTGCTTGGCACTTAAGAATAGAGTTAAAACGCCTTTGAGAGCAGAAAAATTTGAATTGCAACAGGGTAGATTGGGAAGAAGGAAGATTTGCTTTCATTCCAAGGCCTCATTTACTGAATTTCAACAAAAGTTCTATGAGGAATATCCTAAATTAAAAGAAGGTGGTGGATTTGTAATTATGAGAACAAGTCTTAATGGTAGCAACAACGTACTGACAGTTGTTCCATCTCCAGCTTCAGGATATTCAGTTCCTTTTTTGAGGGACTGTTCAGGGTTGGGACAAGCATTGGCATATTTAAGCCCTATGTGGACAAGAAACCTGTTCACAAGGTAAATTTAATATTAATCATTGATTATGCGTTTTATTTTCTACTGCATCATTATACAGTCTAAGAGCAAGGACTGATAATAATTATTTGCTCAAATACCCTTAGATTTCGTCATTACTTGCTCATGTGCCTTTTGTTTAAATTTGTGTTAGTATGTGTAATTAATATTCTATGATTTTGCTCCATCAGGAAGAACCAGACATGGAAGGACTGAAACAAGGTAGTAGCACACATCACCCGTAAACTATGTGATGTTTTCTCCTGAAAACCTAACGATTGCATACTTGGTAAAATTTTTATTAGAGTGTTTACACCAACAGGACTCTTATCAAAAGCTAAATTTTCTCTATTCGGCCTGAAGTAAAAACCCGACCCGTTGTTATTCTTAACCTTAGCCAAACGGATGTAAAGCTTGTAGATGTCAACAAGACAGCGCGGTTCGTGAACTTTCCCTTCCTCATGAGAAAATGTGCTGATCAGCGAATTTTGGCCACCATCTTTAAGGGCGATTATTTTTGGATTCATCTGGTATTTACTCACGATTTTTGGCATAAACGTGTGTTTTACTTACATCTGGCTGTGTTCGAAATTTGAGCCAATTTGGTTAAGCGGTTTTTGAATTATAAAAGGTTTTGTGGAAAACCGTTATGCTGTTTAGTGTTGCGTAGCAACAAGGATTTGAATTCACATACTACCATTTTCGAGCGACTGTGAAGCGTGCGTTTATAACTAGGTTTTAAAACATTCCTTCTGGCAGAGTTTGTCAATCAAAACTTGTTGTTTTGCAATAATAACTTTTGTGGGTGTAGCGTCAAACAAATTCTTTTGAACACGAAACTTACATGTTATAACTGCTTTGGCGCCGTCGCATGCAGTATTATTCAGGATAATCAGTAAAGACAACATGGCAACTGTAAAAGTAAAGATATTTTACGGCCCAAATTACGACAGATGAAAGGTTATAAATTCAATACAGAGATGATGAGGAAACATTCGTCACGATGTATACAGACGAAGATTTCAAAGATGCCGTTCGATGTATTTGTCCCGTTATGAACTCAGATAATATTTACAGATTGTGCATCAGAGTAGATCATTCGGTGACACCAAAAACTACAGCGATTAAGGCAAAACAATCTGTTGGTACGACTTCAGACAGTGATAGTCATAGTGCTTCGAGTTCTAGTTGTTCATCTAGTACGTCTGTCTCACGAAAACAAAAGTTGGATTTTATATCTCCATGCAAAAGTGTAGCTATGCCTGCCAAATCTTTTTCTCCCGTTGAAACACCATTGCAGAGATATATTTCGAATACTAAAAGAAATATAGGACAAAAGATGCAAGCTAAACAAAAGCTTGTCGATGAGGATGCAGATATTATGGCAAGAATTGACATAGCAAAACGGCAAAAAGGCAAAGGAGTAGTCTGCCATAATTGCCATATGAGACTGGGTCATACTGCCTGTAACTGTACATTCGAACAATGCAATTCAATATACAGCTGCGGGGAAGAAAAGTTGCATCCTGCCGAAAATTCTAGACTAAAGCAAATGAGACAGTCAATAAGCAAAATGGAAAATGAAATCCGTCAACTTGATAAGGAACTGGAAAACAGACAAGCAGCAGTAGACAAGGTAAACAGCTCGAAAACAAATAGAATCAAAACTGAACTTTTAGGAGCAGACGATGAGCATATTTATATCCAGAACAGTGTGCGTAATTGGCAATTGTTAAAAAAACATGTCTATGCAATAGAAGGTTATTGTAAAAAAATTATGAACGGGAAAATACCTCCAAAGCATCAGGTAAAGCATGTAACGAAAGCCATGAACTAGATTGTAAAATGTCCCAACACCGAACGCATAGACAAAATCCATGCAAAAATATTCTTGAGAACAATGGCATAGTTTTTCCTGAGTCGAAAGACAATGCGAAAGCTTGTGATAGCAATAATCCCACTGTGCGCTACATGCCTATGACGTAAGAAGAAGACGAACAATTGAAAATAGCACTTTCCGTGAGCGCCGGTTCTTCAACTGGTTTTCACGCCGAGGGTTATGTTGACCCACAAGAGAAGCAAAATCCCTTTTTAATTTTATCGTCGACTGCACCCTATTTCTACCGTCAACTGCCGCCATCGATACCAGTAAACCACGTAAATGAAAACAACTTTGAAGCACCAAATCCGTACTTTTATAACTACTCTCCTCATACTTGCAAATGCAGCCAGCGGTTCCTTTCGAAACGTCTCCCAGTGCCGATCAAGTAGCCTGTGTAGCAGACAGTGATGAGGATACTAATGCGGCTAGTGTGTTGATGACACTTTCAGGTAACAATGTGCCGTGTACCGATTGATTGTGTCTGCTTTTACAGTGACATGCAGTATATTTGTTGTGTTACATTTTATATTCGTGGTTATCAAAATGGTTTTAGTATATCGATTCTGATGTATTATTAAAAGAAACTATTTTACCTTCTCTGATTTCAAAATCCGAAGTTTTGAAGGGTAAAATCACAGTATCTTCTGTTTATTTCAGCTGGTGTTGTTCAGTTGCTGCATAATTCTACAAGTGTATCATTGTAGTCAATGAAAATGCAGTAAAGCCCCGTACAGAGGAGCAAGTTTTCCTTGACAAGTTGTCCTTGACAGGATTTATTTGTTCCTGTGTACGCGAAATTTGATATTCTTTTTTCCTGACAACTTTACGAGACCGCGCGAATTAAGTACGCAAACAAAAATTCCCTTGTCAAGTGTTCCTTGTTGCACATACACACAAGCAAGTTTCCTTGTCGAAAAGCTGGTAGGACTAGCTTTTAAACCAGGCTCCTTGTCAAGGAAAAATTGTCAATTTTTTCGCGTACACACGAGCAAATAAAACTTGTCAAGGAAAACTTGCTCGTCTGTATGGGGCTTAATACACTTGTTTAATTAATACACCAAATAATGATAATTAAATTTGCAGCTCTCTATAGTATTACTGCTGTTTTACATGTAATAGTTGTTTATAATGTTAACTATATGTCTTTGTGTTAAACAGACATTTTATAATCGAAAAGCCTAAGTATTTGATGCAAAATAAGGCCCCGTTTACACTATACTGGATTACATCGGAGCGTAGCGGTTTTCATTCTGCTGGATTCGGTGCTGTTTTATACATTACGCCACAGTAATTCGGTACGCTCTGCAGAGTGTAAACAGTGAATCTCGCACACTCCGGTTCAAAATCCGCATTGACGTGCCTTTTTTAGAAACATTCTGGTTTTTTTCTCGATATTGCAGTGCTTTAGAGTATAGGTCTCGTTTATCTTGCTTATATAGAAAAATTATTGGGGTGTTAACACTATACCGTTTCAGTCCATGTTGAGCTCATACTGTCGCTGCAGAAACGGCTACTAGGTGCTGTAATATACTGGAATATATTCAAAGCAATAATACTTTCATAATAACTAAAATTGTTATGGAGCTTTACCTTACAAATATTTTAATATAAACATTGCCCTTTCCAAAGCGACAGTCAGTCTTGTGTATGTTTTTATCATAAAGTAATCCGGTATAATCTAAACAGGGCCTAAACATTTTTAAAAAAATACTCGTGCAAATACACTTTTGATAGTTTAGCCTGCAGTGATAAAAAATGAAAAGAGACAGATGAGTTAGAAAAATTGTACAGATTTGGTTTCGACTGCATATGAGCCAGCCAACTTGACATTGTTGTGAACTAAATCATTATACTCATGGTTTAAAGACGTCTTTACTTTGTTAAAGCACATTTCTATAGGGTTAAGGTCCGGGGAGTATATAGGCGTATAAAGAGGTTCAATTCTCGATTCTGCTAGGAAATCTTCTAGAATCTCTCCACTGTTATAATGATGCACATTCAAGTTGTCCATTACAATGATGTCTCCAATTTCCAATACAGGGCGTAATGTAGTCATGTTTGTAGCATCTGCAGCCCCTTCAAAAAAAATTAAAAATTCCGCAGTATTTGTCGCCCCGTCAATAAGATTGAAGTATTCAACACCGTTAAGGGATACCAACATATTTATAGTTGTGTTTGGGTTTTCTCTTTTTCATACAACTTCCACCCATCTTTCGCCGATTGGAGAATTTCCATATAAGCGAGTTCCCACATTTGGGATTTTTATCCCTGCTTCGTCAAAGAATTTAATTTTTTGAACATCTTTGGAGCTGAGATAGTCAATAAACAGTTGAGTATACAACGTGTTTTCGAACTTGAATCTCTCAGCTGCGATGTGGGTTATTTTTTTCCGTGTGTATTTTTTCCTTGATGGTATTCTTGATTTTATGGCTTTTGAAATTGCCGAAATAGAAATATCACCTCCCACGTCTCCGAATTGTTCCAATAATTGGTAAATCTCTTTCAGACTAGTAGATCCCTTCACCTTGAGAGTTTCGATAAGTTCAAGATCATCCTTACTTAGCTTGGAACTATAGTCCCCTCCTCGTTTTAGGCTTTCGAAATTGTATGACTCGCAAAATTGTGTCCAAATTTTTTTACTGTGTTTGCTGATACCTTTAGATCGCGAGCAACGTGCGAATAAGTCGACGGAAAAATTCCGGTGACTCTGTCTCCCCCCATGCTTACGATGTGACTAATAATTAGTGATCTATAATCGCTAGAATGAGAAACGCCATGTTTGTAGCACCTTCCAAACTTGTTTACAGCCTCCATATTTTTTACTGTAACTTTGTTGCCAAGCAGTTATAGCATGTAAGTTTCGTGTTCAAAAGAATTTGTTTGACGCCACGCCCACAAAAGTTATTATTGCAAAACAAGTTTTGATTGACAAAGTCGCTGGAAAATGGTAGTATCGCCGTTTGAGCAGTTTTGGATGGAGTTTTGGACATTCTGTATAAATTATGGTTTGTCTACTTTGTTTTCTTATTTCTTCCACATTTGGACAGTGTTTAATTGGATTTTTTACATATTTTGTACACATCTTATATTCTCGCGAATGTTTCCACTTGCGGTCCTGCACTTCCTTATATGAGTGGTGCAATTTGGTTTATATCTCCCTCTCTACTGGTCCGATTTGGCTGAAATTTGTCGTGGTGATGAATACTTGTGCCCTCGTTTAGAATTTTGATATTTGGCTGTATTTTGCTCGTGTGACCGCTGACTTGGGTTCTTGTCATATACCTGATCGTGGGCTCAGATCTTGGAATTTTGTGTTTACAGCTGGTATTTCATGGTTTTTCTGGAAATTCTTGTTCTTTTTATTGGTTTCCAGTGCTTTGACCTGATGGCCTGCTTTATGTTTAATAACCCAACTGCTGGATAGTTTTAACTTGTCATGCCGAAATGTGTGCTTTGTTTTTGCACTTTTAAAACATGTGGGATGCTCGCCAGGCATCAGCATTATTCCATGATGGAAAGAGTGTGCCGAACAGCAAACTGCTCCCCCACCTAGGTTCACATTGACTTTCTTTGTGAGCAAGGTGCGGCAGACTCTCTCTTGTCCAGTCTGTAATTCTAAGCGTGATTGCTGTAGGAATGTAAAAGCTATTGGTACGCATTTCCAGAAAGCTCATCTGGCCTCTCAGCTATGCGTGTCATATCACTGCCAGTGGTGTAATGGATACATTGATCTGGCTGAGAATTCCTAATTATGATATGCTTGGTTAGAAATCCTATTCAATCAGCAAACCAAAACATCCTGTTACGTGTCGATTAATTTGAGAAGCATAGGAACAACTCGACCTCGTGTCCCACTGGATATCTCGCGCTTCACGCTCGTATTTTCACCATTATTTTCTCATGTTTGGATATCCCAGGGAAACACTCACTCTCCTTGTTCATTATTACATCTCATTGTGTCTTGTGAAAGTTCTACTAATTGTTATAGGCAGACTATCCTATTAGGAATACTACATGTTATATGGTGCTTGATGTGGAGGTTGTATAAAAATATCTTAATGCAGATACCCTTGACCAACTGAAGGACATCTTTCCTGATACTGATGAAGATCAATTGCTCAGTGCTTTGGAAGGAAGTGACTTTGAGCTTGAAGGTGCTATTGATGAAGTGCTGAATCAAAATGAAAAAGGTTAAAACAACACTGTTTATTAAAAGATGAATATAATAAAACGTAGAGTTTGGAATTGGCAAGTATTAGAGCCAATTGAAATGGATTCTAAATAAACTGAGGCTGAGAAAAAATATTTATTTGTTATCTCAATAAAACATATAATTGTAGACAATGTGGAATTAGATTGGAGCTTTAATAATAGATTGACTAATTTTTATACAAGGCATTAAAAAAACATGCCATTTTCTCAACAGATGATGAGCACATCATGTCAAAGGATGAGACCTTGAACAATGCAATAGCAACACATCACAAAATAGTTGAGACAGAGAGATGCAAGATTATTGATGTCGAACGACCACAATTATGGAAAACAGCCCTCATGCTCTATAAGAGTGGCAGAAAAGATGAATTACTGAGCAAGTTAAATGTGATGTTTGAGGGATATGAGGATGCTGTGGATGCTGGAGCACTGGGATTAGAATTCTTTGGTGACCTAATGAGAGAAGAACTTATTAATGTCTGTTGTGTTCGAATGAGTGTTTGGGCAGGAGATTCATGTGATTCCATAAATGATCGTCGACTTTCTGTAAGACATTCGAAACATTTACAAAGAGAAGCACAATTCGAACAACATTCGTGTTTACTAAGGCCACAAGGCGAGTCTGCATCGAAGTAATTCATAATGTATTTCCTCATACAAACACCACTTAATAAACAATACTCTCATATTTCGTCAGCTAATCCAGGTTTATTCACTGATATATCAGTTTAAAGATAAGCTTTTGCAGGATAGCCGTCGCAGCCACCCCTCCCGATTTGTCGATAATAGCTTTCCAGTGTGCATGGGACGGTCATATGAATTATTTGTCGAACGTTGGGGATATTGACCCCAAGCCCTATGGCCACAGTTGCAAAGATAACTACTACTGTGAAACTGTCCCCACATTCGTCCTCACATTCCTCCCCACATTCTCCCAACATTCACCCCACATTCATTACGAGATTATATAAACAGATTAAGACCACCTGCGGTATGCTCACTATTTCCAATCATTCGAACAGCCTTTACCTTTATATCAAGCTTTAAGCATTCCAAATACTTTCAATCTTAGTCTCTGAAGCAATAATAATTACAGCTCTTGCAACTTATACTTTAAAGGTTAAAATAAAAAATTACTATTTCTGGGGAAAAAATTTTCTCCATGTTTCTGTACAACTTAAATGTCAGTCATTGTAATATGATATTTACTATACAATCAATGAGCCATCTGCCTACGAGTGCTACCAACTTAATTTTCTAGTTACTTATTCTATAGAATTTTTTCAATTTCACATATATGATACAGATTTTTATGCTCATTCCAAAAATATATAACAAGTTCTGGGGAATAACTTTTCTCTATGTGTTTTGCATCTTAAATATCAGTAATTTTGAAATAATATCAGTATTAAATGCGCAAGACGAATTGAGCATGAGTAACATCAACTCTATTTTCCAATTATCTATATAGATTTTTTTTTTATTTTCACATACATGGTAAAACTTTTCATGGTATTTCTAATGATATATATCACAATTTCTGTGGATAAAGGTTTCTTTATGTGTTTATGCTTCCTAAATATCACTCTTCCTAATATGATATTTAGTATAAAATCAACGAGCCAAGTGCGTATCATTGCTACCAATCTAATTTTCTAGTTACCTATTCCATAAATCTTTTTTGTTTTCACATATATAATGTAGATTTTCATGCTCTTTCTAAATTATATCACAAGTTCTGGGGAATAACTTTTCTCTATGTGTTTTTGCAACTTAAATGTCAGTCATCGTAATATGATATTTACAATCATTGAGCCAAATACCAACTTAATTTTCTAGTTACCTGTTCTATAAATCTTTTTTGTTTTCACACACATGATATAGATTTTCATGGTCTTTCTAATGATATATCACAAGTTCTGGGGAATAACTTTTCTGTATGCCTTTTTGTAACTTAAATGTAAGCCATCGTAATATGATATTTAATATCATTGAGCAAAATGCTCACGAGCGCTATTAACTTAATTTTCTGGTTACCTATTCCATAATTTTTTTTTGTTTTCACATATATGATGTAGATTTTCATGCTCTTTCTAACCATATATCACAAGTTCTGGGGAATAACTTTTCTCTATGTGTTTTTGCAGCTTAAATGTCAGTCATCGTTATATGATATTTACAATCATTGAGCCAAATACCAACTTAATTTTCTAGTTACCTATTCAATAATTTTTTTTTGTTTTCACATATATGATATAGATTTTTATGCTCTTTGTAACGATATATCACAAGTTTTGGGAAATAACTTTTCTGTACAGATTTTTTCAACTTAAATTTCAGCCATCGTAATATGATATTTACAATGACTGAGCAAAATGCGTACGACCGCTACTAACTTAATTTTCTAGTTACCTATTCTATAATTTTTTTTTGTTTTCACATTTAATATATAGATTTTCATCCTCTTTCTAACGATATATCACAAGCTCTGAAGAATAACTTTTCTCTACGTGTTTTTGCAACTTAAATGTCAGTCATCGTAATATGATATTTACAATCATTGAGCCAAATACCAACTTAATTTTCTAGTTACCTATTCTATAAATCTTTTTTGTTTTCACACACATGATATAGATTTTCATGGTCTTTCTAATGATATATCACAAGTTCTGGGGAATAACTTTTCTGTATGCCTTTTTGTAACTTAAATGTAAGCCATCGTAATATGATATTTAATATCATTGAGCAAAATGCTCACGAGCGCTATTAACTTAATTTTCTGGTTACCTATTCCATAATTTTTTTTTGTTTTCACATATATGATGTAGATTTTCATGCTCTTTCTAACCATATATCACAAGTTCTGGGGAATAACTTTTCTCTATGTGTTTTTGCAGCTTAAATGTCAGTCATCGTTATATGATATTTACAATCATTGAGCCAAATACCAACTTAATTTTCTAGTTACCTATTCAATAATTTTTTTTTGTTTTCACATATATGATATAGATTTTTATGCTCTTTGTAACGATATATCACAAGTTTTGGGGAATAACTTTTCTGTACAGGTTTTTTCAACTTAAATTTCAGCCATCGTAATATGATATTTACAATGACTGAGCAAAATGCGTACGACCGCTACTAACTTAATTTTCTAGTTACCTATTCTATAATTTTTTTTTGTTTTCACATTTAATATATAGATTTTCATCCTCTTTCAAACGATATATCACAAGCTCTGAAGAATAACTTTTCTCTACGTGTTTTTGCAACTTAAATGTCAGTCATCGTAATATGATATTTACAATCATTCAGCCAAATACCAACTTAATTTTCTAGTTACCTATTCTATAAATTTTTTTCGTTTTCACATATGTGATATAGATTTTCATGCTCTTTTTAACGATATATCAAAAGTTCTAGGGAATAACGTTTCTGTATGCGTTTTTCTAACTTAAACTCTATAAACTTTTTTTTTCACATATATGATATAGCTTTTCATGCTCTTTCTACCCATATCTCACAAGTTCTGGGGAATAAATTTTCTCTATGTGTTTTTGCAGCTTAAATGTCAGTCATCGTTTTATGATATTTACAATCATTGAGCCAAATACCAACTTAATTTTCTAGTTACCTATTCAACAATTTTTTTTTGTTTTCACATATATGATATAGATTTTTATGCTCTTTGTAACCATATATCACAAGTTTTGGGGAATAACTTTTCTGTCTGCGTTTTTCTAAATTAAATGTCAGCCATCGTAATATGATATTTACAATATTTGAGCAAAATGCGTACGAGCGCTACCTACTTAATTTTCTAGTTACCTATTCCATAAATTTTTTTTGTTTTCACATATATGATGTAGATTTTCATGCTCTTTCTAACCATATATCACAGGTTCTATGGAATAACTTTTCTGTATGCCTTTTTGTAACTTAAATGTCAGCCATCGTAATATGATATTTAATATCATTAAGCAAAATGCGCACGAGCGCTACCAACTTAATTTTCTGGTTACCTTATTCCATAAATTTTTTTTGTTTTCACATATATGATGTAGATTTTCATGCTCTTTCTAAAAATATATCACAAGTTCTGGGGAATAACTTTTCTCTATGTGTTTTTGCAACGTAAATGTCAGTCATCATTATATGATATTTACAATCATTGAGCTAAATACCAACTTGATTTTCTAGATACCTATTCTATAAATTTTTTTTGTTTTCACATATATGATTTAGATTTTCATACTCTTTCGAACAATATATCACAAGTTCTAGGGAATAACTTTTCTCTATGTGTTTTTGCAACTTAAATGTCAGTCATCGTAATATGATATTTACAATCATTGAGCCAAATACCAACTTAATTTTTTATTTACCTATTCTATAAATTTTTTAAATTTACATATATGATATCGATTTTTATGCTCTTCCTAACCATATATCATAAGTTCTGGGGAATAACTTTTCTCTATGCATTTTTTTCAATTTAAATGTCAGTCATCGTAATATGATATTTACAATCATTGAGCCAAATACCAACTTAATTTTCTGGTTACCTATTCTCTAAATTTTTTTTATTTTCACATATGATATAGATTTTCATGCTCTTTCTAACGATATATCACAAGTTCTGGGGGATAACTTTTCTGTATGCGTTTTTCTAACTTAAATGTCAGCCATCGTAATATGATATTTACAATCATTGAGACAAATGCGCACAAGCGCTGCCAACTTAATTTTCTGGTTACCTATTTCATAATTTTTTTTTATTTTCACAAATAAAATCTAGATTTTCATGCTCTTTCTAACGATATATCACACGTTCTGGGGAATAACATATCTGTACGCGTTTTAGCGACTTAAATGTCAGCCATCGTAATATGATATTTACAATCATTGAGCCAAATACCAACTTAATTTTTTAGTTACCTATTCTATAAATTATTTTCGTTTTCACATATATGATATAGATTTTCATGCTCTTTCTAACGATA
Organism: Muricea muricata; assembly: GCA_963855995.1. Taxonomy (NCBI): domain Eukaryota; kingdom Metazoa; phylum Cnidaria; class Anthozoa; order Malacalcyonacea; family Plexauridae; genus Muricea; species Muricea muricata. The sequence goes on from OY979716.1 coordinate 67,252,077, forward strand.
TATCACAAGTTCTGGGGAATAACTTTTCGGTATGCGTTTTTCTAACTTAAATGTCATCCATCGTAATATGATATTTATAATCTTTGAGCAAAATGCGTACGAGCGCTACCTACTTAATTTTTTAGTTACCTATTCTATAAATTTTTTCTGTTTTCTCATATATGATGTAGATTTTCATGCTCTTTCTAACGATACATCACAAGTGCTGGGGAATAACTTTTCTGTATGGGTTTTTGCAACTTAAATAACAGCCATTGTAATAAGATATTTACAATCATTGAGCCAAATGCATTTGACCGTTACAAACTTAATTTTCTAGTTGGCGATTCTATAAATTTTTTTATTTTCACATAGATGATGTACATTTTCATGCTCTTTCTAACGATATATCACAAGTTCTGGGGAATAACTTTTCTGTACAGGTTTTTTCAACTTAAATTTCAGCCATCATAATATGATATTTACAATGACTGAGCAAAATGCGTACGACCGCTACTAACTTAATTTTCTAGTTACCTATTCTATAATTTTTTTTTGTTTTCACATTTAATATATAGATTTTCATCCTCTTTCTAACGATATATCACAAGCTCTGAAGAATAACTTTTCTCTACGTGTTTTTGCAACTTAAATGTCAGTCATCGTAATATGATATTTACAATCATTCAGCCAAATACCAACTTAATTTTCTAGTTACCTATTCTATAAATTTTTTTCGTTTTCACATATGTGATATAGATTTTCATGCTCTTTTTAACGATATATCAAAAGTTCTAGGGAATAACGTTTCTGTATGCGTTTTTCTAACTTAAATGTCAGCCATCCTAATATGATATTTACAATCATTGAGCAAAACTTGTACGAGCGCTACCTACTTAATTTTCTAGTTACCTATTCCATAAATTTTTTTTGTTTTCACATATATGATGTAGATTTTCATGCTCTTTCTAACTTATATCACAAGTTCTGGGGAATAACTTTTCTCTGTGTGTTTTTGCAACTTAAATGTCAGTCATCGTAATATGATATTTACAATCATTGAGCTAAATACCAACTTAATTTTCTGGTTACCTATTCTATAATTTTTTTTATTTTCACATATAGGATATAGATTTTCATGCTTTTTCTAACGATATATCACATGTTGTGGGGAATAACTTTTCTGTATGCGTTTTTCTAACTTAAATGTCAGCTATCGTAATATGATATTTACAATCATTGAGACAAATGCGCACAAGCGCTGCCAACTTAATTTTCTGGTTACCTATTCCATAAATTTTTTTTATTTTCACAAATAAAATATAGATTTTCATGCTCTTTCTAACGATATATCACACGTTCTAGGGAATAACATTTCTGTACGCGTTTTAGCGATTTAAATGTCAGCCATCGTAATATGATGTTTACAATCATTGAGCCAAATGCGTACGACCGCTATAAACTTAATCCTCTAGTTACCTATTCAATAAATTTTTTGTATTTTCACATATATGATGTACATTTTCATGTTATTTCTAACGATATATCACAAGTTCTAAAGAATAACTTTGCTCTACGTGTTTTTGCAACTTAAATGTCAGTCATCGTAATATGATATTTACAATCATTGAGCCAAATACCAACTTAATTTTCTATTAACCTATTCTATAAATTTTTTTACTTTCACATATGTAATATAGATTTTTATGCTCTTCCTAACCATATATCATAAGTTCTCGAGAATAACTTTTCTCTGTGTTTTTGCAACTTAAATGTCAGTCATCGTAATATGATATTTACAATCATTGAGCCAAATACCAACTTAATTTTCTAGTTACCTATTCTATAAATTTTTTTCGTTTTCACATATGTGATATAGATTTTCATGCTCTTTTTAACGATATATCAAAAGTTCTGGGGAATAACTTTTCCGTATGGGTTTTTGCAACTTAAATGTCAGCCATCGTAATAAGATATTTACAATCATTGAGCCAAATGCATTTGACCGTTACAAACTTAATTTTCTAGTTAGCGATTCTATAAATTTTTTTATTTTCACATAGATGATGTACATTTTCATGCTCTTTCTGACGATATATCACAAGTTCTGGGGAATAACTTTTCTGTATAGGTTTTTTCATCTTAAATTTCAGCCATCGTAATATGATATTTACAATCATTGAGCAAAATGCATACGACTGCTACTAACTTAATTTTGTAGTTACCTATTCTGTAAATTTTTTTTTTGTTTTCACATATAATATATAGATTTTCATCCTCTTTCTAACGATATATCACAAGTTCTGCGGAATAATTTTTCTGTATGCGTTTTTCTAACTTAAATGTCAGCTATTGTAATATGATATTTACAATCATTGAGAAAAATGCGTACAAGCGCTACCTACTTAATTTTCTAGTTACCTATTCTATAAATTTTTTTTATTTTCACATATATGATATACATTTTCAAGTTATTTCTAACGATATATCAAAAGTTCTAAAGAATAACTTTGCTCTACGTGTTTTTGCAACTTAAATGTCAGTCATCGTAATATGATATTTACAATCATTGAGCCAAATACCAACTTAATTTTCTATTAACCTATTCTATAAATTTTTTTACTTTCACATATATAATATAGATTTTTATGCTCTTCCTAACCATATATCATAAGTTCTTGAGAATAACTTTTCTCTGTGTTTTTGCGACTTAAATGTCAGTCATCGTAATATGATATTTACAATCATTGAGCCAAATACCAACTTAATTTTCTAGTTACCTGTTCTATAAATTTTTTTCGTTTTCACATATGTGATATAGATTTTCATGCTCTTTTTAACGATATATCAAAAGTTCTGGGGAATAACTTTTCTGTATGGGTTTTTGCAACTTAAATGTCAGCCATCGTAATATGATGTTTACAATCATTGAGACAAATGCGTACTACTGCTAAACTTAATTTTCTAGTTACCTATTCCATAATATTTTTTGTTTTCACATATATGATATAGATTTTCATGCTCTTCCTAACGATACATCACAAGTTCTGGGAAATAACTTTTCGGTATGCGTTTTTCTAACTTAAATGTGAGCAATCGTAATATGATATTTACAATCATTGAGCAAAATGCGCACGAGCGCTACCAACTTAATTTTCTGGTTACCTATTCTATAAATTTTTTTGTTTTCACATATAGGATATAGATTTTCATGGTCTTTCTAATGATATATCACACGTTCTGGGGAATAACTTTTCTGTATGCGTTTTTCTAACTTAAATGTCAGCCATCGTAATATGATATTTACAATCATTGAGCAAAATGTGGACGAGCGCTACCTACTTAATTTTCTAGTTACCTATTCCATAAATTTTTTTGTTTTCACATATATGATATAGATTTTCATGCTCTTTCTAACCATATATCACAAGTTCTGGGGAGTAACTTTTCTCTACGTGTTTTTGCAACTTAAATGTCAGCTATCGTAATATGATGTTTACAATCATTGAGCCAAATACCGACTTAATTTTCTATTTGCCTATTCTATAAATTTTTTTAATTTTACATATAGGATATAGATTTTCATGCTCTTCCTAACCATATATCATAAGTTGTGGGGAATAACTTTTCTCTATGTGTTTTTGCAACTTAAATGTCAGTCATGGTAATATGATATTTACAATCATTGAGCCAAATACCAACTTAATTTTCTAGTTACCTATTCTATAAATTTTTTTTATTTTCACATTATATTATGTACATTTTAATGCTCTTTCTAACGATATATCACAAGTTCCGAGGAATAACTTTTCTGTGTGCGTTTTTGCAACTTAAATGTCAGCAATCGTAATATGATATTTACAATCATTGAGCAAAATGCGCACGAGCGCTACCAACTTAATTTTCTGGTTACCTGTTCTGTAATTTTTTTTCATTTTCACATATAGGATATAGATTTTCATGCTCTTTTTAACAATATATCACACGTTCTAGGGAATAACTTTTCTGTATGCGTTTTTGCGACCTAAATGTCAGTCATCGTAATATGATATTTACAATCATTGAGCTAAATACCCACTTAATTTTCTATTTACCTATTCTATAATTTTTTTTTAATTTCACATATATGATATAAATTTTTATGCTCTTTGTAACGATTTATCACAAGTTCTGGGGAATAACTTTTCGGTATGCGTTTTTGCAACTTAAATGTCAGGCATCGTAAAATGATATTTACGATCATGGAGCCAAAAGCTTACGAGCGCTTTCAACTTACTTTTCTAGTTACCTATTCTATAATTTTTTTATTTTTGCATATATTATATAGAAGGCAAGCGCATTTTCACTTAGTCGGGCACCCTGCATCGAAATAAGGAAATTTCACTGTGGGCTTTCGACCGATACGAATACTGGAATATACTACAATGAATAATGTATTACAAATGCGCTTGAATGACAAATTCTGTATCAGCATTTTTATTTTCTAATTTTATATGATTTAAAAATGTGACGACCTGGCCATAAGTGAAACGATGACAGATTTGTGGTTTGCTATTTCCTGTTCGTTAATAAAAACAATTCTATACTAAAAACAGTAAGGAAACCCTAAAGACACCGTGAAAAGCTGTGTCACATTACCCAATGTCAACAGGATTCCACTCTTAAGAGATATCAATTAGCGAAGAAGGTTCGCCGTGAGGCAATCAGGAAATTGCAATGAACGCTCGTGTTGGCCAGATGTGAGATGTGTCTCTTAAGAGTAGAATTTTGTTACTATGTGCTGTGAAAATTGTAGCAAGCGTCCCCTTTTAACGGAATACATTCTTCAAAAAGCTACTTTTAGCTGTTTATGCATAACAACAAAACCCAAAACATAACCCAAGACAGAATAAAATTTTGTATTTAGTGATTTTAATGTAGCGTAAAGCTAATTCTTACTATGCATTAGCTTAACAGAGTTACGAATTTTTTTCATGTGTTTTGTAAAGTTTTTAAACTTTGTCTTTAGTGTCTAATTTTCCTCGGAGATACTTTGGCATACAAACAAAACTGGCTTATTGTGATTATCTGGGTTTTTTGTGTAAATAAACCAATGCTAAGGAAGGAGACACATTTTTAATTATTTTAAATACATGCAATTTGGTTTTTTTTTCGTAGAATATCAAAATTTCTATATCAGGGACAGGATGAAATTCAAGCAACATTGTCACTTAGAAAAGCATATATAGGGCAAAACTTTTATAGTATTTTCTGCCGAATGTAAATGTTCAGGCAGTAAGCGGAATTGACATGCACTAATGGCCTGACAACACCGTAATCCTTTTAGTGATGACACTTCAGGGGAGCAGCTTATTTAAAGCAGCACTGTTGTACATGTGTTTTTCGTATTCAGTTTTTTATAGAAAATTCAGCGAGCTTTTAGTCAGTCAATGTTTGTTCAGAGGGGAATACATTTAAAGATCAATGAAACTTTTGATTATAGGCAGAAATTAAACTGCTGCCTTAATAAAAGTAAGGTTAAGCTAATGCCGACACCTTAATTCCATATGTCATCACGTTTCACAAGCTGCGTTTATCACATTAGTTAAATATGGAGATAAAAAAAAGGAGAGTCAAGGATCCCACTTGTTTGTGAAATTTAACACGACGCAGGCAGTTTTCCCGTGAAGAACAGAAATTGTTTCTCTGTGTTCAAAATTCAATGTCTCTTGAACAATGTAAGTATTAATTTAAATATGTTTCTTTTACTTTTGTAAAATGATTTTGTCAAATCGAATCACATATCTTTTCTGCACTGACAGCGACAAACCAAGAAAAAGGTAATAACATGGAGGCATCAGACACACAAGAACTCCATTCTGACGAGCAGCGAAGTAAGTGCACCGCCATACATACTGTACTAAACTAGGAGTGCGTACATTATCGTTTGAAAAACTGATCATAATTACTTAGTTTGATTTTTTCCCCAAATTCGCATCTTCTAGTGTTTCAAATCTTTCAAAAGTGGCTGGCTGAAAGGAATGCTGAGAAAAGTATGTCTTGAATTGTTAGACGTGTGATTAAGAACATCTTAATTTTTCTCCAATGTTCAGTATGATGAGAAAGGCAATGCGTTCAGATATGCGACTGAAAGAAATTCAACACTTATTTTCATTTGAGAGAGGGAACAGAATACTTAACGCGATCATAAAAAATCACAGCTGCGGAAAAATCTAGTTACGTTTGAACGCTCGCAAATTATCAGCTTGCCTAACACAGAATATATATCTATACGGTTACTATACGAAATTATGTTATAACTGTTACAAACCAGTTCTTGACAGCAAATTAAGACATGATTCCATGGTATCTATGTTTCTTTTTACAACACCATATAGGCAGTCAGAGCAATGATGAAAGTGATGCCAACGGCAATGCCAGTGTTCAAAATGTTGAACAAGGGGGGGGCAGAATCCGACAAAAGGTAAACTCTGAGCCACTATTTTACCTATTATATAAGCACTTTTCGGAATTTCTGGATAAAAAGCCCATATTCCAACCACAAAATAGGTTTGTAATGGAAGCGAGAAAGCATAACATATACCTGTGTAATGAATTATTTTTGAATATGACTGCATTCGTAAAATTATTGAAACATACCCAGACTAAAATCTATCAACGTTTTTCATTATACCAAAACAACTTTTTAATAACTGAACGTATGTTATCTTCTCATTCACAGACTTAATATGTTTTAACTGCAGAAGGCCAGGGCACAAAAAATGGAAGTGCCCAATGAAAGGCCAAGACGAAGAGGGAGAAGGGGTGGAAATAATAGGGGGAAGAGTGTAAATATCTATCTTTAGTAATACTTTAAAATTAAAATTTGTGGAATTAAAAATGTTGTACGTGTTGTTAATTAAATATGTGTCGAAGTATAAATTTCGCCAGGGCACGATATATCATTTCGCCTATCTAAAAATTGCTTATCTGTCATCTGACACCTGCCTCGTCATCAGTCTCTTTCACATGGTTCACTTACATGTAGAAATCTATCTCAGGACAGTTTTTCAAAGCTAGCCTGTTTTTAACTGCGGAAAAGTCTATGTATGAATCTAAATCTGGTGTTCCCAAGCACCCATGCATTATTTGGTTTATAACATTTCTAATACATTAAACACAAACAAATATCTCATAACATTACAGGATTAACAAATTTGAGTATGTACTCAGAATTATGAAGAAAAAAGTTTGTTATAACACACATCGCTTTGATCAGCTAAAACGAGGATCCTGAAATTAGGAAAATTGCAAAGCTAAATATGCAAATTTTGCCACGAAAATGGTAACTTTCCCTTGTCCTGCATAATACAAATATACACAGAATTTGCAAACTTTGCACGGCTATATTTTTCATGAAATGCCTTTGTCTGTCACATCGTGATCATAGACATTTAGCAAAACCTTGTTGACTTGTAACAAAGCAGTTGTGTGCCAAAAGCAACGTTTAATTTGGAAAGCAACTTTCTATTTTTTCATTCTTCACATTACTTTACAATGGTAAGTACGAACGTTTTTTTTTCATTGTTAATTTTTCACTACACATTAACAATTTGCATGTATATACAGAATGTTAAAGTTTGTGTCCTAAGCTATATGTTTTGTTTTCCAAAAGAAAAACTCGATAACGCAAAGAAAATATCTTTAGATGAAATGGTGAAAAATATGCAGCGGTCTGGTGGAAATCCAAATGAAGGTTGGCGAAGGTCTGATGGTTTCTGGGGAGACGTAATCGTAAAGTGTGGTCTCTGTAACACTGAATACAGCAGACGAATGGTTTATGATCGCTGGTACAAAAACTGGAACGATGCGCAAGAACCATTTAAACGCACACAAAGCAATTGTCACATATATATATATATATATATATATATATATATATCTTCTCTACACTAGTTATTGATAATTTTTTCGTAGTTCTTAATCATATTCATATTATGTAGAATGAACGATGCGATTCCCCTTTACCACTTTCAAACTCTTATGAAGTTTTAAACGATGAGCTGGTAAGTAAATGTAAAAAATAGCGTTGTCATTCAATTATGACATTAACAATTTTTAAAGTTCTGACAAAGCTGGTTTCATTACATTCATATATCCGTTCTAGTCAAACAAAAATTATGATCACCAGTTTTGTTCAGTATTAAATTAGGATACAATTCAAGATAGTGTTAAGAATCATGATACAGCTGAAAAAGATATTGTTTTTTCATGCATCAATGTGAGTGTAAGTGATCTATCAGTTGAAATTAAGTTATTATGCTAGCTTAGTATCAATACTATAAAGTCGAATGATTTTTATAGGGAATTGGGGCTACTATTCCGCCTTGCCGGGATATAACGACAACACCTAGGCGTCCGAAAAAAATATTATCATCTTCAGCAGGTAACAATAAATTTACTCTAGATCTTAATGAATTTCCGCCACTGCATGAAACAGCTATGCGTAATGATAGGCAAGTGAATGAAACAAACGAAAGTAATAAAGCAAAAGGGAAATTGGAAAGTTCGAGTGTAGCCATTGACACGGATCATCATGCGGAAACGACGAATGTCGTAAGTCGGACCTCGCAAAGAAGTCGAAGGAGAAGGCCCAAAGTTTTCACCCCAAACAGTCATGAGAATAAAGTGTATTGTTTGTGTCAAAGAGCAGATGCAGAGTGGTATTTGGTTTGCAATGTTCAACAGAATGGATGCTACAAGTACTACTATCCAAAATGTGTTGGTCTTAGCTTCTTGAAAACCCAAGAGGAATGAAATAACTATAGTAACTGTAATAACGAAGAGTCATATGTGTGCCCTATATGTGTAAAACAGGAAACAAAAATGTTTAGCTATAATACCAGACAAACTTTTTCTTGCGACAATAAAATCTTGAAATCGCCAACAAACCAGAGTCTGAATAGAAATGGTATGAAAGCCAAGGAAACTGTCCTAGAAGAAGATGAGACGGAAAGCCAAATGAGTTACAATGTCTGGGATAGTCCATCAAACGTATGTTGTGATGGTGCACTAAGTAGTTCAGAGGAAGTTAGTAAAATTGGAAAGATACTAAAAAACGACGAAATCAATTTTGAACACGTAAAAATTGGTGGACATGACTCCAATGATGGTGAATTTAGCGATGAGTTTGATGACTTAAATTCAAAAGATTATGATCAGATTGATAAAATGATTGCCTCAGCAACAACTGTGAATGATGATCAACCAAAAATGTGCGTGTCCCACAATACAATGAGTCGGATGCTGGACTGTCCCAAACTACCTGACTCTTCCTTTTTCACCGCAGATTTTCCAAAGAATGCTAGTTTCCAATTAGGTGGAGAGGAATGGGACAAAATCAAACCGACTCCTGCCCAACAAACTAAATTTCAAAGTTCTTGGACATGTGTGTTGGCCAGTCATATGTCAAAATCCAATCCTTTTTGTACATTTGACTTTAAAAGACATTTTATACCACCACCAAATTCCAGAAAGAGAAATTATCCTTATATATTTACAGCTTACGGCTTTTGCGTATTTGAACATTGTACATGCACCTTCAATTTAAGCATGAAAAAGGACGACTTTGAGAAAAAAATAGTTAATGTCGTATATAACGGGTCAGTTACACATACAGCTGGTGAACGGCACGCTCGATTTATAAAAGAAGACAAGAGGCAGATGATGGCTAAAATGTTTCATAAAGGCCCTGATAAACCTTCAACCGTATATCAAGAGAGAAAAGCGGATTTGCCGTCTGGCACTCTAGCTTCAGGAAACAGAACAGGTTGTTGCACTCAACCAACAACAATCAGAAAAATTGCAAGTGAAGGTCGCCAGTTGTCGCAAATGGACAAGAACGTGTTCAAATCGCTCCAAAAAATTAGAATACACCTGACGGAAGAATCATCCCGCGACTTCCCGCCTAACTCGATAGAAGGATTAGTCCACATGATTTGCCAGTTCCCGTTAACTGTCCACATGTGGACGGAAGATCAAGTTAGACTATGGCATGAAAGATGCGGAGACGATATTTCGTACATCGATGCAACTGGAACGATAATTGCCAATCATAATGGTAAAAGAGTACTTCACTACGCGTTGGTAGTCCGGCACCCATGCGAAGGTAATCCGTCAGTACCTGTGGCAGAAATGATAACAACAGACCAAAGGGCTTGCAACATACGTACGTTTCTCGACAATTTCAGACAAGACGAATCTAAGACATTCAGTGGACGGATCACATCTCCGCGACAACTGAACTGTGATTATTCAAGAGCTATTTTACTGGCTGTTCTGAGAGAATTTAATAATGAAAATTTACACAATTTTTTTGAAAGGGCATTTCGAATACTGAACATGAATGGATTACAAAAAGATTTTACTCTTACAATTCCCCACATTGGGTGCAGCCATTTTATGCACATTGTACATCAAAAGATAAAAGCTATTGGACGCGCACAGCACCATTTCAAAAACGACGAAAATCCTCCGAATGAACTAACCAAAGATGTTTGGTACCGTTTTAATATGTATTGTATGTCATTATTAGTAAACGCAAGGACATTGCAGTATAACCATATGTCTCTTGAGTAAAAAGCAAACAAAAATGCTATTACTTCCATATAATCGAGTAAATAATAGAGTTAACAATATGAATAAAGTTCAACGTGTAGATCTTTGTGACTTTGAAACTGATTCGAACAGTATAGAACAAGAAAAAAACGAGACGGCGAAATTAAAATTAAACGTGCACCCATTTAACGCCTTTTTTAAGACACAGTTATCGGTTATAGAGCAAAGAGTGGCCGA